>ARYC01022268.1:0-25953 GCA_000711775.1 Oxytricha trifallax
TAAAATGACAAAATACCTCCTAAAACAGTACGTACTTAATTAGGAGCACCTCCTAAATTGGTACGTGCTATAATCAAGTTATTATTGATATTTAAAATGGTTACTTTCTCACCTATATTAAGAGCTTGTTCGTCTCTTAGCACTCATATATCTTCTATAATACTCTTAAAACTTCCCTTAAAACTTGTAAGCTTGGAAAGCTCTCATATAAGCTCTCAGTTATAGAGGCAGTTTTATAATTTTAAATTCAAATTTAAATATGAGCGCTAACATTTTAAGTAAAACAACAGCACTTCCATCAAACTAATTGAGACTTACCTTTGGCAGCAATAAAAAGTGTGATAGCTGTGAGATGAACTCTCTTAAAGAACTACGAGAGCTATCACTTGAGGTCTCTGTTATTAAAATAGAAATTAATAATAGAAAATAAATGGCAAACAAGTGTGTGGGAGACAGAGAGGAGGAGAAAAGTATTAATGAAATTCCTATACAAACTGAAGAAGCTGAAGTCTATTTTTGTGAGCTATGTGAGAGAGATTTTGCTCATAAATCAAGCTGGTACAGACAGAAGAAAGAGCATAGAGAAGCCAAGCCCACTGTATACTTAAAGCATGATAAAATAGATGGATAGTATGACTGCTTTGAGTGCCATAAGCAATACTCTCATACAAGAAACTTGAAGAAGCATCTATTAAAAGTACAAGAAAGATATAGAAGTTGAGAATCATGAAGTTGAGCTGAAGCTTCTCAACAAAAGAAAATCGAGGGAATATTCTAAGGTCGGAGTGCCTGAAAAAGCAAGAGAGTTTGAGTACGTTAGGAAGGCACGCAACCAACTGACCTCTGAAATAACAAAAATCCTGATCAAGATTCAATACAAGAAAATACCGGTTGCTTAAATTGACCTAGATAATTCTCTTTAAAGCTACCTAATATTAGAAGACTTCTTTGATAAGAAAGTTATCAATGATCATCAATACGCATACAAGGGGTATCCCTTCAACTATCTCTTAAGTGATGATAAATATTAGATGGAGCTTACAAATGAGTATCAAGTATTCACTCAAGCAAAGTTTAAAGAGTGTAGGTTCTTAATCAAGCTAGATGCTGTTCTCCTTGCCAAGGATCATGTTGCTTTCAGACTTCCACTCTATGAAATGACCCTAAGAGATTTCATAACTGATTAAAGGAATCATAAGTAACTTGGATAAATAGCAACTTAGACCGTATAAGGTATTAAAGAGCTTCATAAGTTAGGGTTTGTTCACAGAGATTTGAAGCCAGAAAATATAATGATAAACTTCTCACCTGTAAGAGTACAATAATCGATTTCAACAGAGCCTAAAGAGTGGAAGTATCAAGGCTTGGAACTGTAATGGAAACGCAAGGGTACTATCCAGAAAGAGAAGATGGAGAGATGGAGACTTTAGTGGGATGTGTGGGCTTTAGCAGCAATAATAATAGAGTGCGATATGCCTCGCAATGAATACTACTCTACAAGATGCGAGAAGGATGCTAAACAAAGAATAAAGCAATTTATAGACAAAACAAGAGTATCTCAATCAATAAAACAAATAGCAGAGTCAATAATAATAAAACCAAACTCAAGATCAGACATATCAATAGAGCAGAGAAGTTGTGGTTAAATAAGATAAACTTCAGACCTCTCCAAAATAATCAAAAAGTGCATTTTGAGTGATAAATTAAATAAATTTACTATAAATTTCACATTAAAACCTATTAATAACCCCAACCCCTAACAAATTCCCTACAAATCAAAGCACTTATAAACCTAATTAAGGGGTTTTGGGGTTTTGATTGATCATGAATTTTTGAATTATAAAATTTAATCAAATAAACCACTTAACAAAATTCAATTATAATATCGTATATTAAATTTATGATGGATTAAATAATTGCTTTGCTTGACATAAACCTCTGAATGGCTGCCGCTACTCCCAGATAAGTATTATATTTAAGATTTTTAAAGTTTAAATTTCTTAAATCACTATTACTATTTCAATTATCCTACAATTTTCTAATATTCACTCATAAATTTAAAATTATGTGATTCAACATTAATTTCTGTAAAGCATTAAATAACAATAATGTGATTCAACATGCGCTACTCTAACAACAAAATAAACTGAATTAAATATGATTACTAAACTATACCTAAAATATCAAATAATTTTATTTACCAAACAACACTGCGCTCAATTATATTTAATTTGGAAAATTTAAATTAAATAAAATAGAATGATTGCAAATTACAAACCAAACGCTATATATTTTTTACATTATACTTTTAAGCTTGTATATATTTCATTTATTATACTTTAAGATAATTTTAATATGTTTTATAAATTTAAAGACAGTTTCTGAGTTTTAATTTATCATTTTTACTAATTGTTTTCTAATTTATCAATATATTATAAACAAAATTATATTTTATTAACTAATAAAAGAATAAAGTTCTGTCATTAATTGATTAATGTTAATTTTTTATAGAACCAAGGTTAAATTTAAAGTAATCTTTTAATAGATTAATTAATAGTAAATAATGTAAAGTCTTTCTTTCTTGATTTTTATTGCCTCCTATATTAGCTTAAATATAATAAGAAAAAAAAAGAAATCATTATGAATTTTGTAAGTGGACATGACATTTTTAGAATAAATTATATATATCTTAATATTTAAAAGAGTAAAATCAATAGAATAAGGTGATTAATATAATAATTGTGACTATTTTGGTAATTTAATACAGTTTTAAGGGAATATGCTAATAGAAGATGAGTGGATTTAAGCGCTAATTAGACATTTCTTGCATCAACCATGATAAAAACACTAAACCTAAGCTAGCATCAGTTTTTATAGTAAGCAGTCTTGCCACTAGTGATTTAAGTGCAACAGTAATTTATCATGGTAATTCTTTTTTAAAACTATAATTGAACATGAAATTAATATATTTTTATTTTTAATTCTTCCTCAAAGATTTTTACTGAGTTGCAAAAGAATGATTTTACAAATCTAAATAATTTAAATTAATATTAGTTTTTATTGATATAAAGAAGATCTAATTCCCATATAAAATTTAATTCTCTTTGGTAAATGAATAACTCGCTTATTATATAAATTATGTCTTTAATCTCGCCATTATCAAGTTTATGATAAGCCTTGCCCATGATCCAGTTGAATTTGATTTCAATTTATCTATATATTGAAATTAAAATCATATAGCTTGTTGTGAATTTACTAACTGGATTAATCTCGTATCACACAGAAATAATTACAATGTCTATAATTTATTATATTTGTTGCGATCAGATCATTCCTAACAAGTTCCTTAAATTTAAAGGGACTATTAGATATAAGCTTCTTGAATTTCACTTCAGTTTCCTCATTCAAAGGCTTCCCTTCAAACTCAATTGATCCTAGATATTTCATAGTGCAACCCCATAAAATCATACATTTTCTTTATAATCTAAGAATTTTTTCTCTCTTGCTCTATAATATTCATAATATTTTTAGATAAAGCTTTAATTAATATTTTGAAATATACAAGCTAGCAAGCTTTAATGATAGAAAAATAGCATTAAAAAATATAATATAGGTTATAGACCCATTGTGAGATCCTGAAGTATTGCTCTTATCCATAATTTAACCCAAAGAAAATGTTGGCAATCTACAAGGCTATATTCATATTACTTGACGTTTTTTAAAACCATTTTTTTGTATGATTTTCTAAAAAAAAACTGTAACAAAAGGATGGCAAAAGAATTAAACCCACTATTGTTGAATAATCTATCTTAATAATTACAACGCAGCATCTCATGCCTTAAAATGTCAGATAATAAGAAAGGTTTTTTCATTTAAAGCAAATCTCTGCTTCTCAATAATAGGTACTCATAGTACCCTTTCACTGCCTCTAAGCTCTATTGGTTCTATGCAGAGTTTATCTATAAGAAACCAAAAAGTTAACAATAAATCTGCATACTCCAATGGTAAAGTGTGCCTGATATTTATTGTAAGTTCTTATACAGTTTAATCAAATATTTCAAACTTAACCTGTTCGACAACTATAAAATAGTCATAAAGATGAAAGTGATAATTAATTAAAGTGAGAAATTACTCAAATTTGTTTAGAAAAGTGAGATTTTACTTAAAATTTAGCAATTAAAATTTAACTCTTGTAAATTTTCATTTGCTTTACCAAATTTGATTTAGACTTTTTAAAATTAAATACTGATCAATATAATTTATATCATAAATTCAATAAGAGACTCATGAATCTCCTCAGGATTAAAAACAACTTATCAGAATTGATGTTACAATTTGTAAGATAATTTCAAAATATTTAATATTTTGCTAAGTTGTAGAGAAATGATGTTAGATGACTTGACTTTAGGCAGCTTAAATACAAACTTATATAAAAAAGCATTTGATGACTTCCTCAGATTTAATTGGAATTTTGAGTAATTATAACAATTGTAGAAGAAAAATATCTCTCACAAGGTTCAGCAAATTATGATTAGATTTTTTAAGGAATTTTTTGCTGGATAAATAAACCTACTTAAAAGCGCAGATTATATACTTTCAATGTTTCTTGTCATGAAGAACCCCTAGTCGATAGGCATATCACCTCATAAAATATCATGTTTACTAAAAGGTTGATGAAAGCTTGTGATTTGAAGCTTACTAAGGTTTATAAAATATAATGAGGATGAGGATTCTATGCTCCTTGTTCTCCTTCTAAAGTTTATTATCGCAAAAAAAATGCTATGGCAAAAATATCGTGGCCTACCATAGAGTCAAGAATGTGGTGATAGCTACTAGACGTGAACTTTCGAGAAAACCAGACTGAACTTATAGCTTTGTGCAAATAATGTGTCCAGACAAGCTGAACTCGGAAGTTTATGACAATGATCACAGTTTTTTATCATGATGGAACTCTTTTATAAATGAGCTAAAGTAACTAAATTATTAATTATAGTAATTATTAAAACGATGCATCCTTGTGTATCTAATTTCTGCATTACTTATTTTTGTGAAAATTTATCATGAATCTATATTTGATACACAATAACATTTAAAATGATCAGAATAGCTTAATAGTTTTAATTTCTTTCAAGTTCATTGAATAAGTTACTTTTATTTTATTGATTTACTTTAATATTTTCTATATAAAAATAAATTAAATTAAATATTAATGATTTTATTAGACATTAATTAAAGATCTAACAATTTCTTTTTTTACTTTCATTATTTTAAACTGATAACCTGCGTCTATTACTGGTCTCGCAACAATAGAAGAAGTATACATTGATTAATTTAAATCAAATAACTAATACTTTAACAAAATTCATATATTTGTATTTCATTTAATTACAGACCATATACTTTCTAAATTTAATTGCATATTTTATAGCATTATTTCAATCAGTTTTTATCTTGATCTTTCAGAATTAAGTCTTCATCTTGTGTAATTATATATAATAAAATATCTAAATTTTATGATAAATTAAATCTGAATTTTATTATTGGAATAAATTTCCGTTGATAATATTAAAATAATAAATAACATATACTACTTCTGGTTCAGACTCATCATAATAAAGTGGTGTAAAGTATATTAGAATAATAGGTTGTCTACCCCTTACTTTTTTTTATGTTGGTATAAATAAAGAAAACAGTCTTTTAGTAGTCATTATTTGCTTTTTTGTGAAATGTTGAGATAAATCAATTTTAAATGTATTTACTAAAATGAATATAATTTATTTAATTTTTAAATTTATTACAATTTTTTGGGGTTTTTTTAGAATATAACCATCCCAATTATTATGCATGATAAATCCAGTTTCGTTAATAACTAGGACTAAATACTAGCCTTTCTTAAAAGAGCGATAACTGATCAATGCCATTTCCTTATGGTATATATACTTATCAACTAGCACAGTTGAGACTCAGGGGAGAACTGTATTATGCCATAATTCTTACCACCTGATCTGCTTTGCTAGGTTTTTTTTCAGAGTGAATTATAGATTGCTTTATTGCCTATCTTACTTTTTGTAAGTGTTTGGGATAGAAATATTATAAATATTTATTCTCTAAATTAATTATACAAAAAAAATTAATTTATTTCTAAATGAATTATTTTATAAAATAGAAAACTTAAGCCGATGCGTATCTATTGTTAAATTAATTTATATTTTCATGATTTTGACTATTATGTTAATTAAAAAGACCAGCCAGTCCATAAAGTATAATCGATGATGCCCCTTGTTTTAGTATTTATTATAAATATATATATTATTATTTATTTACTTAAATTCTTCTTGACTTGATTATTTAATAAACCGCTTATTACCTCTTTTTTATTCAGCTAAGTATTTAGTTCCGTACTCAACCTAAAATAAATTGTTGAAAAAGTCAAGTAAAACTTAATTTTCCACTACCAAAAACATTTGAGTAATATCAAAAAATAAATTAAAATCATTTATATAAATATTGGCTTTAGAATATGATATTTGAAAAATATTTGTAAATTGATTGAAGTTTAGCTTATAAAGTTAACGGAAAGGCATTAAGCAGAATTCCTTGTCATTTTTGTATAATTTTTGCTGGCCTCTTTGAAATAAAACAGAATCTGGATACAATAAATCACAACTTCGGATTGGAAAAATAATTTAAATAATTTTATCACATAAAATAAATAGCATAAATTAAATTTACTATAAAATTATAATAGTATTTCCTATTGATATTAACGGTGTTGCATAATTCAATGAAAGTCTCTATTCTTTTCTCTAAATAAATGTTCTCTGCATCCAGTTGATTCTAGTATATATCCAAGTAATTTTTCTGGCCTGGTTTGCTCCAAGCATATTGTGCACCTGTACCGTCACCAGTAAATTTACTGCTTGCATAATTAGCTTTTATTTTTTGTTAAGTAGGAATGTAATTAATCAATTTTTAATATTAATAAAAGCAAATCTTTCATTTTAAATGGTTTATAAACTAATAATTTATCAATTTAAGCATATATTACTTAAGTAAATAGCAGTTGTTTATTAAAGTTAAAGAGATTTATAAGCATTAGTGGACGATGAATGTATTTTTATTGTTGTAGAATTTAACATCTTGTTTAGACCGATTTTATGATTTATTTTTCTTGCCTTGCTCTTTCTTCATAGACGACTGAAAATTATCCAATAATGTGTTCATCTCTCTATAAAAGATTTATTTAATTTATGAAACTAGAAATTATAAAATTGAGGTTTTGATCTGTCTTTATTTCTCAACACTTAATTTAATTTTAGATATTCATTTTTATTTATTGAATTAATCATTCGAAAATAAATTACGAATACTTTCTAGTATTTAAGTATTAGGTAAATTTTTAAAAAATAGGTGACCATATTAATTAATATCGCCTGAAGAAAGGATTAAGGAATAAATTGATTTTAAATTAAAACACGAAATAAACTGAAAATGTAAATAATTTTTATATTAAAATCTAAGAAATAACTCTAGTTTTACCATTATATTGTTTTATCCATTATTAATACTATAAATATATTGAGTAAGCTAAAGCGTATTGTTTCAGAAAGTCTTAACACATTTGATATAATTTATTTTTAATTCATAGGCTATAATTGTTATTATAATAGTAGCTTAAATTTTTAACTTCTATTGTTAAATTAGAGTAATGCAAAAGAAAGAATTGATAATATTAAATAAATAAAACCAATGAACTTTTATTTAAAAAAATAACTATAATTTATTCAAATTTATTTTTACAAATGGTATAATTAAGATAAGAAAGAAATAATTTTTATAAATTTTTTAAGAAATATTCAAATAATATAACTTATTGAAAAATAGAGGCAATCAAGGAAAGCTCGGCAATTTTTCTCGATTACCTTAGATAAAAAAATATAGGCTAATGTTTTTGTTAAAGTTATTTATGTATTATAAATAATCAAAGCAATAACTTTATTATTTCTTATAATTTGACGAATATTTAATATTTTTATCAATTGAAAAATATCAAAATTTATAATTATAATAAATATGTTTAATTGCTGAAGAGAACAAGAAGTCCTGAGTTTTTAACTCCCAATAACTCACTTATTTTTCAAATTTTGTGAATCTGTTTTAGGCTATGCTATTTAAGTTTCATAAGCGTTTTGCTTTGATATTTATTTGATTTAATGATTTTATTTAATATACTTACATTTAATTTAGAGGAATATAATTAATACTATAACTTAAATCGTGTAGTTCTGGGTAGTTTTAAATGGGAAAACAAGAGAATTAAGTTAAAATTCACTTTATCTTAATTGATAGTGTAGACTAGTTATCCCATTTAGCGTATAATTAAAATCTATGAAGATACACTGTATATATAAGGCAAGACTCTAAACATGAGGGATACCGTAACCATAGTTACTCTGATTAATATATTATTATTTATTACTATTTAAGATTAAATATTTAATATATATATATATATATATTGGGATAGTTCATACTGAATTCAAGCTTAATTTCAATCAAAGAAAAGGCAATAGTTTGATAAGAGAAAATAAACATAACTATGGAAAAAATATTTTTTAAAGGTAAAGATTAATTGTGTGTAGCAATTATTTCTTTAAAAAAATCACAAATCGAGACACATACAACAGATCTCGATTAAACTCTCAAAATTCGTATATTTAATAAATTTGTTTCTATTCCTCTACCAAATAATGCAAATAGGATTTGTTTTAAACCTGTGAATAGAAACATGCTTGATCTTCAAAAGAGTACATTTAATTTTAATTATAAAGATTTATTAAATTATGTATATTTCTCTTAAGTAATATAAAAAATTTATTTAACTTCTGTCATTCAAACGCAATCGGTTCAGATTTTTTATAGTGACACACTAGCAAAGCCAATAATGATTATTATCTCTATTATAAAAAAACTCATTTATCAAATAATAAACTAGAGTATAAATTATTTATGAATTATTATTTATTTATTACTAAATATCGATAGAATAATAAGAATTACTGGATACATTTCAAATATTGGAATTTACCAATCGTTACAGTTTGCTATTTTGGTAGATTCTTATAAAAGAATATGAAAAATAGAGAGAAAGAAAAATAAATGCAAGAATTATTGTGTAAGTATAACGTCGTATTTAAAAAGGAACAATACCAATATGTGAGAGCTTGATCTATGAAACTTTTTATTTTTTTATGAAATATTTCAAGTTCTTATCACAAAGACCAAATTTCATTTTCTTAAGAATATTTTCATTCTCGAGTATATCTTTAGTGTTGAGGTCGCCGTAATCTTACTGTTTTGCAATCATCAAAGCATTTCTCTTCGACTTTGTATAGTTCTAATAGTGCGAAAGAGGAAACCACTCTCGCTTATTTCGTATTCCCCCTGAAATTTCCCAAAAAAAGCAGAGGAATTCGAGTGATTGCTTTGGCTTTTCGTGAAAATTTTGTGGCTTCATGCCACCATAGTAGAAGTATATCAGCAGCATTCTTAGTGACATCTGAGTATTCTAAGAGTAGTTTTACTGAGTATTAGTGAGGTATGAGAAAACTTTGTTGCTTAGTGTCGGTTTAAAATTGGTCTCGGTGCTGTAGCAGTTTCATCCATGATTATGTTTATAGAAATTTAATTAATTATTGTAACTAATGAATAATAATAAAAAAACGATGATTTATTTTTCTTTCTCTTTATTTTTCATATTCTTTTATCAATTAATATTACTATTAAAATTTTAAATAAAATATTTATTTTTTAAAAAATTTAGATTAAGCCAGATTTTCAATTGCTGAGAAGGTTTGATTAATTAATTAGAAATCTCAAAGTTAATATATGCTTCTATAGTTAACTGAAATGTATGAGTTGTCTAGTGCGCAGCAAAACGGAGATAAAATGATCAGCTAGACTGTCGGTTCACTTAGAAGAGTAATACTTAGAAGTTTAAATTTAATAAATTATAAAAGGGTTAATTTTCAGGTATTAAATAAAGTTAAAGCAAAGAGAGATAGAAAGATCCAGATATCATAACTGTATTTTATTAAATCATAATGAAAGAGGATTATACTGTAATAATGGAATAATTAAAGAAAAAAAAATTTGATTTAAATAATAATTTTCAATATTAGTATATCATATAAAAATAAATCTTGAGGGGCTAGAAACTTACCTCACGTATAAACAGTTAATAAAATAAAATTTAATAGCAGAGGAAACAATAAGGATCAAGGGTAAGTGTAATTAGTTAAAAATAATTTAATGAAAGAGAGAAAAATTGAACTTTCATTCTTTTGTCCATATATAAATATTATTAATTTAATTTGTTTTTATTGAGCAAATTATGATAAATTCATTGCCAACTTCGATCATGTGAAATTTTGGTGGCTTAAATTCGATTTAAAAATATTTTTTTTTAAAAATCAAACTGTCACAGGGATATAAAGCAAAAAATGAGGATTATTGTTTGTATATTTGCAGATTTGGGAGATATGCATTTTAAGAAGTTGTGTTGAAAGATTGATTGAACTGTTATAAATATGAAATGAGTTAGTGATTTGCCTGAACAGCTATTTTTTTTTTGTGAGATGCTTTTTGTCATTGAATAATTTACCTAATCTGATTTGCCTTGTTAGTAATTTCAAAACCTGGATACTCTTATTAAAATTTTTATTGATTATTAGTTTTAATTGTGTCAATCTGTTATGAGGGAGAGCTAGAATCAGCTGGAAGCTGGAATACAATAAGTTAAGAGTTTCTAAAGTAGGAAGACGCTTGAATCTAATTAAGTTTATCTTTCCTTAACTCAAAAAATTCTTTTTTATTCAGATCAATAATTGGTTCATCATTCAACTCTTGATTATTAGAATTACTGATCGAATCTTTTTTCTGAAAATTTTGAGAGCATTCCAAAAACTATTTTTATTCTTATTTTTGTATCAATAAAATGTTCATCTTTATAGAACTGTGATTAACGAAGTCTTTTGTTACCGTTTGAGAGTAACTTATTTTGGCATTGTAAATTAATCACTATTGTTTTTATTTTGAGTTTTGGTTCTGATTCTCATCTATTTGTACATTTTAAAATTTGTTAATTAACTGTTTATATACTATTATTTGGAGTATTAGTAAAATTGGTAATTTTAACTTTAATAAGATAAAAAGTTATTTAAAAGAATCTATCAAACTAGGAACTTGTCGTTTAATCCTTGATTTCTTACATAATTTAAGTCAAGTTTTTATTGAAAAGACTAATGTGAGTGTTTTTGTGGATTTTTTTCTATAAGACTCATTTCCTTAAGTTTCTAATCCTTTTATTTGAGTATCTTTTGCTAAATGTTTTCTATTTCAAATAATTTGTTTGTTTAAATTTGGCTGGTATCTGCTATTGTCTTCATAAAAATAAAAATAAATATTAAATTTAAGTATTAAAATTTGAATTCTCCTTCTATCTGCTCCTTCTTTCAAATTAATGAAGCTAAATCAAATAAATTTATCTTAACTCTATTAATTCTTACTTATAGTATTTTCTTAATAAAAACTCTTTTCTAACTTATTTCTTAAGTACAAGACAGTTCATATTGAACTTTGCTACGATTATCGTTTAAATCCTCAAACTCTTCAAAGAAAAACTAATGCAGTCAAGTTAATTTTTTTAAAAGAAAATGTTAAATAAACTCTAAATAATTTAATTTTATTAATAATAATCTGATTTATTTAGAAAAATTCTTGTAGTTGCTTAATTCCTAAATTTAAGTTCTAGCATGATTCTTAATATATTAAGGAAGAAACTAGAAGAAATACTTGCAATAATTTTATGTTTATTTACTATTTTAAATTCCCTCTAATCTACAATAAAATTAATAAAAGTAATATAAATAACCAAATTTTACTTCTAAGTTCCAGAATTTATAACATTAGCAGTTGAATTGAAATTTTCTAAGATAATATTTTCTAGTTAAACTAAATATTTGAAAATTACTCATTGGGTGTTGTTGCTATATTAATTATAAATAATTTAAAGCAGATTGAAGGGGAACTGCCTTATAGAGTTGGTTTTTGTTTAAAGCAAATTATATATCAAAATCTGTTTATATATTTGGCTTTAATTAAGATTTTAGTCCACTACAGCTCCCTTTTTTATTCTAAGATTCCTTATTTATGTAAAAAATAGTGCAGTATTTCACAAAATTAATTAGTACAAAAAATTTAAGTCATTTAGTATCAAATATCTCTCTTAATTATTTCTAATAAATACACTACTGCTAACTGAAAATAATAATAATTCTTGAATGTAATTGAATTGAATTGATAGCACCACTCTTCCCTATAATACCCCTCAAATGTTTTAGTTAAATCCCTTAAGAAGTTAGGTCTTCTGTTGTCAGCCAAATTACTGTATTAAATATTTTTATTATCAATATAATTTTATTGTAATTATTATTATTTCTTTTATCTAAATCATTGCATTGAAGTGAACTCTTTATAGTTGTCATATATTTAATTTAAGAAATTATTTTATTTTTGTTTTGAAATCTCCTTAAATATTGTTAACCTAAATTATACAATATTCTAATTTAATTAATGGATTATTTGATAAAATTGCTTATTCAGTTTTAATTTAATTATTGCTATTTCAATTAGCGTATTAATAAAATTTTTCACAATAAAGTTCCAGTGTTATTTTAACTTTTGTTTTTTAACTAGCTTCTCTATTATACAACATTCCCGACACATTTTGCTTTATTGTTGCATTTTGTACCGGTTTCTCTAGAAAAGAATAGTTCTTTAGATGATTCAATCAAGAGTAAAAGAAATTTCGAAGATTAATAAAATAAAAGTATTGTAATATCAAAAGAGTACCCTTGATTCTGATTATAGTTTAACGATTAAATGGTTGCGAAACTGGAAGAAGAACTGGTCATAAATTGCTTATCAAAAGTTTAACTTCTTGCAAGATCATTTAAATTGAGATATCTATCTTGACTTGACCCCATTTAGTCTTCATTTATTTTATTTTAGTTTCAAGCTTCACAATTTTTCATTGAGTAATACACTAGTCATTTTTTAGGTTTAGATTATTTGAACTAGTAGATTACTTCATTATTGTCTAATTAAGACTAATTTAATTGGCTTAGAGTTTTGGTGCAAGTTAATGATTTTTCGTTAGAAAATGCATGTCACTGTGTTGTGATTCGACCCATTTTCATTAGCAAGGACTGATTTATACATTTGCTGGTTTTTCCTTTGTTACTATAAGCCAGGTTGAGTATTTTAATGGATGCCAAATTTAATAGGAGACTCTGAAGGTAAAAGTTTTTAATTGTACTAATACTGCTCTTCCTAGAATTAATCTCATATATTAATTTCACCATCTTTTAGAAACCTAGTTTACTTTCTTCATCAATTAACTTACCTTCAATCGATGAGTGATCGCCCTTAATATATTTTGTTTCGATCTGCCACTAAATTTTTTAAGATCTTTTAAGAAGTTAGCTGTTTATTTTAAGTTATTAAAGTCTTAAAGCTTCTAAAGAGTGATTTAACTGCTGCTATTTTGAGCACTTTCAGATTGATTTTGAGATTTATTTATTTTAAATATGAAATATTTGATAACTCATTCTGCTATTTAGTGTTTCTTTTTTTGTTACAAAGGGTACTTCAATTTCAAAGTCTAACTTACTCGAAAGATATTATTAAATATGTAATTTCTATTGTAAGCTGGCTTAATTAATAGAGCGAATTATTTAAAACTTGGTTATTTTAAAACTTATCTTATTAAGGCACAGCTTGTTTATAGAATTGTTTCAAGTTTCCTCCAAACTAGTGTGCAGGCTTCACTCTTTTCTAAAGTTGATTGTCTTATTCATTTGATTTTACATAGATATTATATAGTCTCAAATTCTGGGAAATAATTGTAGATATCCAAAAATAACTTCTGTTAAGGATTTTCGTTAGGGCTTACTTGATATCATTATTTATTCATAAATAAATTTAATATTATAAAATATAGTTAATTAAAACCCTAACGCAAATAAGTACAATAATTATGCCAACAATACTAACAAGTATTGTTAACAGTATAATTAATATGGAAGTAGGAATGAATATAATCAGACTATCGATGACAACTAAAATAATAACACCAATAACTGCGATGCAATGAATAATCAAACCAGATAAAGCGATTACAATAAGATTGATCCTCAACCCATACAGAGTAACTACAATAAAATCGAAAACATTCAACCATCAAACGCCTTATAGAGTGAGTACAATCAGATGTCTTAACCAAGACAAAGTGAATATAACAGTAGTTTTCCTCAAACAACAAATCCATAAACTTTCACTTAACCAGATGAAACCTCAAAACTAAAGTTAAGCCAAACCTTATCCGCTTAAAACGAAGATTTGAGAAATAAAAATGTTTCAACTGAGGCACTTCAGATAAGGATATCGCTAAGAATTAGAATTTAGGAGCACTTTACTTTAGGGGTTAAACTATGGAGTAAATGCTTGATTAAAAGAAGAAAAGCTATAAGAAGAGATTGAGCGCAGAAAATGTGTAAAGAAGAAGCTTTTAAAGCTAGAGATAGAGAAAGCCTGGTGGAATTGTAGAGAAAAGAATTATTTATGCAATCATTAATGGAGCTAATCGATCTTTCATCAATAAAGTAAGTTCAAAATTTGATAACGAACCATCTGCTGGAGTTTTCAATCATCAAGATCAAATTATAAGCAAGTTTTCTATAAAAAAGCGATTCCCAAAACCGTTGTTTTCTTTGGTGAATCAAATCAAAATGAAAACAAACAGACTTCATTTATTTAACAACTACAAGATCAACCTTAAAATTGTTAGCTCACACTCAAATGTATGGAGTTATGGAGGAAATAACAACGCTTACAATTACTACTATGACACTAACATTTCATCTAATGAATATCAATAGACTCATCAATCTCCTCCAACTATGTTAAGCAACACCCAACCAGCAAAGTAGAAGGATAAAAAAAGAAAAAGAAGAGCAAGTTTGACAACTTTTTCAGTTGATGACAATTAATAAAGCAATGAATACGAGAGTGATGATGGTAATCTAAGTAAAAATCAACCACCTTTGCATACTTAGCACCCCAAAAACGAATATGAGCCCATAAAATCTGAACCCACCCTTGTCAGGGGTCACTCAAAAACAAGTTGTCAGCCTCCTCCAGTCTACCAAAAAATAACAATTGCTCCTACTAAAATGCAGAACATCTATTATAGAGATGATGATGACGATGATAGTGATTTCAATTTTGGACAATCTAATAGTAAGACATTACCTTATATAAGAAGGCAAGCCAACTAAAAGGTCACGGTTGATCCCCAAGCCAAAAATAGTAAGCTATTTGGTGATGAAGATTGTGAGGGTACTGACGTCCTTTCCTCGCCGACGAAGTCCATTCCTCACTGGTGACGTCCATTCCTCACCGGTGACGTCCATTCCTCACGGTGACGTCCACTCCTCCCCAGTGACGTCCATTTCTCACCATTTTAAAATTTTTTAAATGTTTATTAAATTTACTTCTTAAAATGTAAAATTTGTCCATTCAAAGAAAAATCTTTACAATTATTGCAAAAATCTAAAAAGATGATATTAAGCCACCACTAGTCTTCTTAATAATATGGTTCAATCCGAGATATTCCATCTTAAATGCATTTTTATAATTAAACATTTTTATTGGTATAATATATTATTACTGCTTTAAACTCTTATGTAAGTCAATCTGGCCAAGTTAGTCTTTTATAATAAAAATATAAATAAAGTTAAAAATATCGCTTAATTTTTACTTTATTCTTTTGCATCTTCAATTGTTAGCATGCAATAAATTAAGTCAATTATAAAAACGATATAAAAAAATTGTAATTTATTATTAAATATTTTATTTTTCGTTAACTATTTTTACTTGAAATTATTTTCTTCGCAATTTAACTTTACATCATTTAAAAAAATAAAGGAATATAATTTGTACTTAATATAGAAATGAAATGAAAGTAAAGTAAGTAAAAAAATAGAACACTATTTGCATATCGTTTATATTTAAAGAACTGTTTTACTGATAAACTAAAAAATTTTTATTGTAAAAGCTCAATAACATTATAATTAATATATAAATTTAATTAAGCCAATAAAAGTATTGGGGTTTAATAAACTTAGATTAAATAATAAGAAATAATTTTAATTATCCAAAAATTAATTGAACGATTTGGGTCTTTTATTATAAATGACCTTTAATTAACAAGCATAAAAATGAAAGTCAATTATAAACTAAAAGTTCAGTGGTTTAAAAAATAAGGAATAGAGTTTTTAAAAACATAAGTTTCTAATTAGTTCGAATGCTTTATTCAGGTATTTACATTACATTTATTGATTTTCAGATTGATTAGTGTACAAATAAATTTTCAACTTAAATTTCCTACATGTCTTAAAAATATTATAATCTTTAATTTTAATGGAGTGTTTGAAAAAAATAAAAAATTGTGAGGAATGGATGTCACTGGTGAGGACCGGACATCACCGTGAGGAATGGACGTCGTCGGCGAGGAATGAACGTCAATACCCGATTGTGAGGATGACTATTGACCAATTAAAATAAGTTAACTTCTTGGGTTTATTTTTCTCATCACAATTATCTCAAATTTTTATGATCATAATTATTTATTATTATTATTATTAATGTTTTCAATCATTTTCATAAATCTATTCCCAAGAGATTTTGGGGATTTATAAATATATAATTTAATTGATTTTAATCCTATTTTTTTCAAATATGTAATAGATAATAACAAATATTAAATGCAAATATTTATTAAAAAAAAGAAAAATAATCATATGCGGAGAATAAAAAATACCTTATTACACATTTAAATATTCGAATCATTAATTCATTTATTTAATCTCTCAAAAAATATAACAATTTAAAATTTTTTTTAAATATTTGAAATATTTTGATCAAATAAGAAATAATAAACAGATTGAATAGTAAAGATAGTAAAATAAAGATTTGCGAAATTTTTAATTAGGTTACTGATTTATAATTAAATATAATTTATATTAAGATTGCAAAAGGACCATTTTATGGAGAAGCAACACAGACTTTGGTATTTATAGAGCAATATTAAATGTAACTTTATCATTTCTTGACCATCGATTCTAATAATGCTGAAATAACGTATTTAATCAGTTATATAATTTTAATATAAATTATAGATAATAGAGTAAGGATGTAATATAGTCATAGCATAAGAGTGTCTGTCGTTCTCTTCGTTATATAAACCGTTACAGATGTCTTATCGCAAAGTTGCCATATTTTTCCTGCTTCATTTTTGAATGTTTTAACGATAAAAAATAAGATATTTTAATAGGATGCTTTACTAAGTCAGCTTTTTAAACAACTCTGGCAACTTTTTGAATTTTTGAACCTATTCACTAGGATAGTTTGCATCTTTTAGCAGCAAGTAATCCGACAAATCTTTTAAATCGTTAAATAACTCTCCAGTTGTATGGGTTAATTTGGAATAGATAAAAAATTAATTATCCAAGGGTTTATATAATTAATAAATTTAATTTTATAAACATAATTTTCCTATCCAAAGGCATGGAGTTTATGGATAAATTATTAAATTAAATATAATATGTAGCAACAGTTTCATATTTATTTCTGGAAAAAATAATCTAATCAATATAAAAAAAGAGCGACAATTTATCGATATTTTTTTCTGATTGTATCAAATATAATTATATGAATCTTAAGACCAAAAATATTCACAATCTTTGTATTTGAACTTTATCATATGCATTTGCATAAAATGAATTAAATTGCTAGGTTTTTTTAGAATCTAATTATTGTAAATATATAATCTCTTTATGAAAAAACAAGCAATAGAAATTCACTAATTCCTTATCAATCTTAATTTAAATATTTTATATAAGTATTAATTGTTTATTTTAATCAGTTGTTTAGGTGGGTGTCTTACATATAAAATATGGACAAATTGTATATGAATTCAATGTTAATTAGTAATACTGATACTTTTTCCAATATTAATGAATCTATTATATACTCTATAGCTATAAACATAGATCTATAAATCAAAAATAGCAATTTAGTTTGAACAATCACAGTTAAAGAATAATTTAATTTTAATATCTTGTTATGTAATATAATAAATTAAAAAAAGATGGAAAATACATTTTAAAAGAATAAAATCTTCTTTTTATATAGATTCAAGCACATAAAATCCGAATAATTTAGATTGAGGTTTAGTTAGCATTTAAAATTGATCTTGCTATTCTAGATCATATTTCATTTTTAAATAATTTGTGTAAATATATATGATTAATAATTTTAATGTACACACAAGCAACATTACTATAACCTACTGTTACAGTGCAATAAATGGTGGGGCTATCTTTCTGATAAATAAAAAAAAAATCTACAAAGAATTCAAATTTTATAAATGATAAAGTCGTATTGGTAGAAAGAGGTTCTACAATAACAGGAAATAGTTTGTAAATTTTAGTTTTATTGAATTTTAATTCTAAAAAATAGTGCATTTATTAGCGGTTCTATATATTGCAATGAGTAATCTTTGTCTTTACATCAACAAAATTCTTCTCCAATTTATTTCTTTATTAAAATTTAATATTGATGCTATTTCATCACTTTAAACGAATGAAGGTTTGATGGGTGAAACTATCTATAAACAAGCATTAGCACTTTAAATTTAGAAGATATCACAATATCAAGGTCTTAAGTTTCTGGAATATCTTCAACAGAGGCTCTATCTACATACAAGGGAATGAAGCTTGGAATTTATATAACTCAATAAAATGTTTTATAAGCAATATTACAGTCACAGATACTCAGTCAAGTGGCTACAGTCGGTTCGAGAATTACTAAATAATAAAAAATTTGCTTGTAAAAATACTACTATTTTTTAAGATCAACAAACCAGGCTTATAGCTTAAAATATCAAGTATAAACGTTACTCAGTTTTCTACGTTCAATCTTTTATAAAATAATGAAATTAAATTAATCAAGGAGAATTAATCTATTCTAAAAATCTTAGATCTTTGAATATCTAATCATCTGCTATAAACAAAACAATTTCTTCAATTGGCCAAGGTTGACTATTAAAGTCTGATAGTTTAAATGCAGAAATCACTTTGATCGTCTATATTAGTTTTTAATTAGTTTTATTTTAGACTTATAAGTCATTTGTAATTCGAAAAATTGTTTATTAAGTTGTAGAGTCAAAGCTTTCATGATAATTATTAATTTTAATTTATTAATTTCATCTTTGACATCCTTAAAGGAAAACTAGGTTTTTTGATAGATGCCCAAAATACTAAGCAACTTTTAATTTTAAAGTTTAACCTCAATAATTGCCAAACTACCACAAACAGATGGGTTAATTACCTTTAAAACGTAAAAATATTCACAGTTTTATTTCCACTTATTCAAACATAATAGCTATTAATGGAGGTCTAGGGTTTATTGTAAAAGAATAAAACTTCTTTCAGTCATAATAACTTTACAAACTTTATACCAACCAAGCTAGTGGATTTTATTTGAAAGATAATGTCTCAATTAAAATTTAATATTGCACATTAACAGATTTTACCCAAGAACAACTGGAGCCTTCATTTAAACTGTTTAATCGGATAGTTTCTAGACCCTTAGAGTACTTGTAATAAAACAATTTAAAGTTATAATATCACTATTAAGAACTCCGCTTTTAGAAATTTCCATGCTAGGTAATTTGGGGGCATCTTACTTATAACACTTTAAGTTATAAAATTTAAATTAATTACTTATAACAGCTACTTCTTGAATACTTATACTTAACAGATTAAAATTTTTACAAGATTCGATCAAAATATCATGGTGGTGTGTTTTACTTAACTAATATAAAAAACTCTGTTACATATTTTCCACAATCAATATAAAATACTAAAACATTTTACTTAACTGTATACAAGCGGTAAGTGTTAGATGGAGCGTATATGTATTCTAACATAATTAACTAAAAATTCCCTACAAAACACAATCAAAATCCCAAAACTCCTTCGATAGTTTGATTGAGTATTTGATTGATAAAAGTATACTATTGGTGCATACTTTTTTAGGGTTTGGGGTATACCGTTAACTATTCACCGATGACGTCAATTAATCAAAAATGTCATCAATCGCTCACAATGAAGTCAATCAATCACTATCGAGTTCATTTACTCACCTATCGTCAATTACTCAGCAGTGCTAATAAATGGTAAAATTGTGCATGGCTCATTTATACTCAATTTAAAATTTGAGCAGGGTTTTTGAAGTGCAACTTTTAGTGATTCATAAGGGTGGACTCCTTGTTCGATAGCGGGCGGCAGAGTCTCTGTTTATCTACCTTTCTCCTCACTATGCCCCTACGAGTTCCAAGAGGATTTTAAAATCTATATGTTTCCTTTTCATGAGAATACCTTTTTCTTATTTTCCAATTTTAATAGAAGAGTAAGTACTTTTAAGGTTATTAGTTGAATGAGTACCAAATCGCTATTTGTCTTTTTGGATATCAGCTTTTTTTCAATTCAAACGATTAATTAGTTTTAGGTTGTTAAGGAAATGATTGAAGCAAGAGATGATTGCTAAGCAACAACTTGCTTGAGTGTTTCTTGATTGAGTATTTTAATTAATAAGATAATCAATGTGATGATGCTAAAATTTAAAGGTCTTTATCACTGAGAATTAAGACGCTATTTCTTTAAATTCAATACCAATAGTTAAAGAGACCTAGCAGTAGCTTAAGAATTATGGAACAGTCTTGCTTTAGATGTATAATTTAGAATAGTTTTAAGCCATAACTATAATAAATCGGATCCAAAACGCAATTTAATCAATAAATATATAAACTCACTGTCATAAACACACCCAAACCTCGCATATATGCTTAAAATAAATAATATTGTAACTTTAAACTAAATAATATGTATGTTAAACCCCCTTAAGTTTGAGTTATTATTGTTATATCAAAGCATTTAAACTACTGAAGGGGTTTTGGGGTTTTGAATAGTCCATCCTAAACTCTTGTTTTTTACTTATTGTGCAATAAAGATGCTCCGAGAAATTCGATTTAAACTAATTCAGAAAGTAAAAAATGTTTTATATGCAATATAACTTTACAAACTTAAAAAACGCATAGATTAAATTAAGGTACTAAAACTATATGATTATATCTGCTTGTAACAATAAAAAATCCTTTGTTAAAGATAAAGAGCAAACCAAAAACAAGTTAAAATTTTTAATCATTTTTATCAATTAACCCACTTAATTTTATTATTACATATTTTAAAAATCAGTGACCAGATTTTAACACTACGAAAGTAAGAGAAAAAAGTGTTAAATGGGCTAAGTATTGAGAAATATAGTTGCACTTGAGTAGTAGCAAATTAATAATTTTAAGTAGAATCCAAATGAAAGATAATATCTTGATAATTAAATCTTAGAGATATCAGGAAAATCGTAGAGTATATACTTTAGAACCAATAATTATAGATATAAATTTAAATGTATGATTAATCATAAAAAAATGAATTAATAGGGTTTAATTACTGAAAAATGAATATAAATTATGCGTTACCAAATTGAACATGCCAGATAAATTAAGAACTTACACATGAAATTTATTGATTAAAATACCACTGAAAATGGCTTTATGGGTCAAACCTTTTTATCCAAGTTATATTACTAAAAAATACATGTCAAAATTAATAGTAATGAATTTTAGTTGCAAAATTTATTATGAAATATTATATTTTTAATAATTTAAATGAGAGTCACTTTAGAGATGAATACTCATAAGACTAGAATTAGATTGATGAAACTAATATCTACGACTATTAAAAGAAAGTCAGCATGCTAAAGTAGCACAGCATTAACTACAATTTAAATCTATCTTCTATAATTTCATATGGTAATTGGTAATTAAAATAGTCTGAATTTTATTAATTAAAAATAATGATAAATAAACCAAGCGATTACATAGAAAAATGACAGCGACAACGATTAAAATAATCAAACTCAGAGAGACTCGAACTACAACATAATAAATGGTAGTGATTAAACTAATTCCAATCAAACAAACAGAAATGGGGTATTGGGAATGTATGGATGGTTAATAGGTAACAAATGAAGGGGAACTTAAACTTAATTTAAAGAGAAATAGTGGAATTACGAATATTCGTTGTGGTAAAGCTAACTTCAAGAGGAGCAAGACTGCTATATTCTATATTCTTAGAATTATTTATATAATTTATAGTGTGTTTTATAGAGTAAAAGAAGAGGGATGGTGTTTAAACGTCTCAAGATTCCTAAAATGTCCCACTCTACTTAATTAAAATAGTACAAAATCTACAGAAAGAAAAAATCTCCTCTTGAACGAAGCCCTCGTAACTCCACATAGTAGCTCATCACAGCAAAGAACATCTCCATAAATACCAATAATTTTCATAATTACACAATTATTAACGCCCTTTCTAATGAATTTAAGTTCATGTACGACACCAAAAACAAAATAATGATAAAATCAAATAATTTTAGCAAAAAAAAATTACTACATGACAAAGTAGAAATAAAATCATACATTGCAGTAGCATAACATCAAGATAATGGAAAATTAAAAAATCATGAAGATTTAATTGTATTTAAAGTTCTGTCACAAACATTCTCACTTTGACCCAATAAATCATTCAGTAAAAACGTGCTAAATTGACTCTAAGTACCCCATAAACTCCATAAATTGAAGAAAGCAAAATGGTGATTATTAGAGTACCCAATTATTGGCAATAATTTGAGGAACTTCTTTTCAAGAAATCAGCGACACCAAAAACCACATTTTGATTTAAGGAAATTACGAAGAGAAGAGAATATCTGATAAAATTTGGAAGAGCAAACACAGATAATTATATAAATGGAAGAGAAGTGTAGGGAATAAGTAGTGCTGCATTTTTGTAGTGGCTTATATTGCTAAATTCAATATTTTTCTATCCTATATCTGTCTTGCAACTCTTTTTATTCTTTGATAAGGAAACTTATTAGAAAAATAAAAAAATTAGTAACAAGCCTAATAATATCAATTATCATAGCAATCGTTATTTCTTCACCCCATAAAACCTCAATAACCTTCGCAATATTTTACTGTGTTAAGAATACGAGTCAGATTCATTTCCTGCTTCGAGCATGAACATTTAATTATTTTTAGGCAACCACCCCTACTACGCAAATTCTTTGAGCATTCCCATATGATATTATAGATTTTAGGATCCTCACATACTGATTCTTAGAATAAATTAATTAAATGGCACGAATAATATGTAGAGATACGGGTTCTAGTATGAGGGTTTGAATCACAACGTCTTTTATTGGAAGATATTACTAGACTTCAAGAAGGTTTTGCTCATCACCATTAATGTGCTCTTTATTACATTCAAGCTACTATAAAGAGTAAGATTTGTCAAATTAATATTAATGAAATTATCTTGTCGCTTATTGGTTTCATGTTATTGTTAAAGTTAATTGTAAAAAGAAAAAATGAATTATGCATCATATATTTTATTTTATATTAGTAAATATAAATATAAGATTTTATTGAATTAAACAGGAATAAAATATTTTTTATTGATAAAATAATTAGGCTTAGTAATGGAGAGATTTTAAAAATAGAATATATTCTGTTTGAATTTATTTTCGAGTTTATTTTTTTTTAAGATGCCAATTTATTTAATTAATAATTTATTTAATATTATTTTTATTTTGGATAAATTGTTTGTAATTTTACATTTTTGATAACTTAAATCGAATTATTGCAAAAAGTTCAGCCATACGTTACCCCAGAGATCAATGACCTATAATTTAAAGCCTGCATATCAACTGTAAGAAATAACGTAAAATTTAGTATTTTATTTTAGTTTGGATGCATTCTACAATTTTTATTTGTTTACCAGTGATGAATTACCATTTGGTTCTCAGTTTTGCTCTTCATGTCTATCAAATAATGAATCTGTTGTTGTGATTCTCTGGATAACTTCTAGTTTGATAGATTTCATGAGTTCAAACTTCGAAGAGTCTTGCTATCCAATAGAGGAAACTTAAGATTTCCTTGACTTAGTACAGATGATTATTTTGAATTTGAATGAATCGGGGTATGCAGATAAACTTAATACATAATATGAATCAGTTTTCATCAAACTGTGATTCTCTGCCTGAAAAGTATTTTAAGTCTAATTCATTGAGTTAAACAAAGTTAGCAAAGTTAAATAAATTTATAAAAAGAATTTAATTTATTTAAAATTTCAATATAAAATCAACTATTCACGGACTCTATACTGATATTTTTAAACTGAATTTTATCATAAATTTTACTTTCTTCTTTTCTTTGTACCCCACTCTATCTTGACTAAGATCTCACTGCTGAATCTTTGTTACCTTTAGCACTAAGTTAACTCAAAATAGCTTGGTTTCAAACTCCACCAGCTGTTCCTCCTTAAACTACAATATTACCACTTGGTATAATTTCGTTGATATTTCCAGATCCCAAAGAGATAGACTGCTTCTGCAATTCTTTCAAAGACTATCTTTGTTTTTATAATCTGCTTGTTTAATCACCAATTGACAATTGACAGATGAGTCGGTATCGGATAAATTACCTAACTATTAATTGGCAGCTTCAGCTATGTTTTCCTTAGGTTTCTTGGTTGATAATTGTTAGTTTACCTCCTAGTAAAGTCACTTATTTTTATTAACAATAAGAGATGAAAACATATATTTGTAAATCCCTAATTTGAAAAATAAATAATACTCTCAATCTCAAATTTATAGACACTAACTTAAGATTGATAGTTTTTATATTCAGCGACCATATCCTTCTATTATTTGGATTTTTTCTTCAAGTTTTTTAATAGATTTGAAATTTTTTAGCAACTTCTGGTCCTGAATGTTTAGCCAAGATGTACTTGAGTAAAATATAGGGTTTTTCATTTTATTGAATAAGCACGTCTTTTTCTAGCATTTCTTCTCCTTGGCAATTTAATGCTTCTACAGATTTTAATCTTTTGGATCATCTCGTATGTCTCTGGGTCTGTGCATTCAAGTAAAAATAAATTAATGATTCTAATAATCATTTATTCATGGTTTATAGTTGACATTATTGAAAAAGATTAATGTGAATTCAAGTTTTATCCATCCGTGAATAATATGTAGTTTCTTTGATTTATTTGCAAGAATTTTCATTTTTGGTGTTGTTCACGCAATTCTTTTTGCAGTAAATATATTTCTTTTCACAAATTTAAAATACAAGTTTTCTCATTTTGTGACGCAATCAATTCCCAGTTTGATTCAGCAATTTACTTTTAAATTTATAATATAAATTCTCTTACCCATTATGAAAAAATACTTTATTTATACTTCTTGATGTTAAGAATATCTTCAAATCACTCTTGAAAAGTAAATATTCTCTTTTTAAGGGAAGGATAACTCTTCGTTTCTTTTAATCAATTAAGTTAACATATATCTGATTAAAGACTATTTCAAGTCTTTTCTTTGTTTTACTTTTCAACCTCAGGCACTGATATAATTTATAAAAATCTCGCGATTTAGTATTCCAGGCTTTTAATCGTATCCTCACTGGATTCAATGTGTTTGGTGACACTCTCGAAAAAATACCTCAAATTATATGTAGATTAACTTACACTTATAAATAGAAATAACAATATATCTGACTCTAACTTGGTGTTTTCACCAGCATATCTCTGTTTATTGAGTGTTTTAGAGTGGATGCTAAGATCATTTGAGTTTATTTTTTCATTAACTGTGAAA
>ARYC01022271.1:0-171059 GCA_000711775.1 Oxytricha trifallax
TGCGTATTGAGATCTTTGAGAAACTTGAAGTAGAACTTTTCATAGAATTTGACAATAAAGTTAGAATTGATATAAAGTCATCACAAAATGAAAATGACCAGAACACCTTCATTCTAAATAGATAATCCTTTAAACTCTACACTCTTTCTATTCATTGTGCAATTAAGCTTTTACTGGAATTCAAACTCAATTTGCGTATTGAGATCTTTGAGAAACTTGAAGGAGAACTTTTCATAGAATTTGACTATAAAGTAAGAATTGATATAAAGTCATCACAAAATGAAAATGACCAGAACACTTCATTCTAAATAGATAATCCTTTAAACTCTACACTCTTTCTATTCATTGTGCGATTAAGCTTTTAGTGGAATTCAAACTCAATTTGCGTATTGAGATCTTTGAGAAACTTGAAGGAGAACTTTTCATAGAATTTGACTATAAAGTAAGAGTTGATATAAAATCATCAAAAAATGAAAATGACCAGAACACCTTCATTCTAAATAGATAATCCTATAAACTCTACACTCTTTCTATTCATTGTGACATTAAGCTTTTACTGGAATTCAAACTTAATTTGCGTATTGAGATCTTTGAGAAACTTGAAGGAGAACTTTTCATAGAATTTGACTATAAAGTTAGAGTTGATATAAAGTCATCACAAAATGAAAATGACCAGAACACCTTCATTCTAAATAGATAATCCTTTAAACTCTACACTCTTTCTATTCATTGTGCGATAAAGCCTTTACTGGAATTCAAACTCAATTTGCGTATTGAGATCTTTGAGAAACTTGAAGGAGAACTTTTCATAGAATTTGACTATAAAGTTAGAGTTGATATAAAGTCATCACAAAATGAAAATGACCAGAACACCTTCATTCTAAATAGATAATCCTTTAAACTCTACACTCTTTCTATTCATTGTGCGATTAAGCTTTTAGTGGAATTCAAACTTAATTTGCGTATTGAGATCTTTGAGAAACTTGAAGGAGAACTTTTCATAGAATTTGACTATAAAGTTAGAGTTGATATAAAGTCATCACAAAATGAAAATGACCAGAACACCTTCATTCTAAATAGATAATCCTTTAAACTCTACACTCTTTCTATTCATTGTGCGATTAAGCTTTCAGTGGAATTCAAACTTAATCTGCATATTGAGATCTATGTGAATCTTGAAGAACTTTTTATTATAATAGAAATTACTTAAAAGGTACAAGTGTATATTTTCATTTCAAAATGTAAATGATATTTCATTATCTTATATTTCAGGACCTTTATTTAAAGTTATAAATTTGATTACTTCCATAAATTCGTGAATGAAATTTGTATTTTTCTAATTAGCTTTTTGCATTTAATCGATTTTATATTTTTAATTTTTCTTATAAAATTGCTATTATAGGCAGCGAATTTTTTTATTTAAATGACATATAGTAAAATATTCTTATTTTTAGTATTATTGCTGTAATACATTTAAATTGGGAAATTTGAAATATATAACTGAAAGTAAATAATATTATATAACTGCCACGTATTAGGAGTATTGCTTTATCTAATTTGATTGAGATTAAGATTGATTTAAATTATTATGTTCAAATATTTATTAATTAATTAAATATAATTTAGTGTTAAAGTGTGCAAAAGCTTAATCATGCAAAAAGGTGTAGATTATCTGCACACATTTTAAATCTTAATTAAATATAATAATATAACTTATTAGAAATGGCATTGATATCCGGCTGTATTTAACGGCCAGCACCGGTAAGAGTAACAATCTCAAGATGATTGACTGGAATATCACCTGCGATGAGTTGATCCTAGGGTAAACCCACTATCATGTTGATGGAAGATTTCTTTATAAGGAATCCTAAGTACAGCTGATCGACGAGATGAACATAGAGAGATTCTTTTCAAAGTACAATGTTCCGGCAATGAAGAAACTACTTGAGGGCAGGGGTTACGCAGTTGATGAGAAATTTGGAGAGACTTAGGTGAAATACATAGACTGTTTTACTATATCAATCAAAACCCCAAATCCCCTTAATGAGGTTTATAAGTGCTTTGATTTGTAGGGAATTCGTTAGGGGTTGGGGTTATAAATAGGTTTTAATGTTAAATTTATAGTAAATGTATTTAATTTAATCACTCAAAATGCACTTTAGGATCATGTGGTAGAGGTCTGAAGTTATCTTACTTAACCACTACTCTATCAGCTTTATTGATATGTCTGATCTTGAGTTTGATTTAATTATTATTGACTCTGCCATTATTTTCATTGATTGAGATACTCTTGTTTTGTCAATAAACTGCTTTATTCTTTGTTTAGCATCCTTCTCGCATATTGTAGAATAGTAATCGTTGCGAGGCATATTGTACTCTATTGTAGGTATACATTTGATTTGGGAAATTAAATTATAAATATATTTAATATAAGTGAAAATATTGGCAGTTAACTTTCTTGAAACCTAGAAAATATGGTACTTGTTCGAAAGAGAATTTAAAATTAGCTGGACTTTACTATTGGCGGTACCCCTTATCGCATTCCTAGAGCGAGATAACTCGACTTTAATTTTTGGTAGTTTGTTTAGTTGATTTTAATGCTCAAATTAAAGTCAAGTTATCTCGCTCTAGGAATGCGATAAAGGGGTACCGCTAATATTAAAGTCCAGCTAATTTTTAATTCTTTTTCGAACAAGTACCATATTTTCTAGGTTTCAAGAAAGTTAACTGCCAATATTTTCACTTATATTAAATATATTTATAATTTAATTTCCCAAATCAAATGTATTCCTACAATAATATTATTGCTGCTAAAGCCCACACATCCCACTGTAAGTCTCCATCTCTCCAGTCTTCTCTTTCTGGATAATAGCCTGGAGTTCCCATTACACTTCCAAGCCTTGATACTTCCACTCTTAAGGCTCTGTTGAAATCAATAATTGTTACTGTTACTGGTGAAAAGTTCAACATTATATTCTCAGGCTTGAGATCCCTGTGAACAAAGCCTAACTTATGAAGCTCTTTGATACCTTGTATAGCTTAGGTTGATATTAATGCAAGCTATCTATGATTTCTTTGATCAGTTATCAAATCTCTGAGTGTCATTTCAAAGAGTGGTAGTCTGAAGGCTACATGATCTTTGGCTAAGAGAACAGCATCTAGCTTTATTAAGTATTTGCACTCTTTAAACTTAGCCTGAGTGAGTACTTGATATTCATTAGTAAACTCCATTTAATATTTATCATCACTAAGGAGATAGTTGAAAGGATATACCTTTTAAGCATACTGATGATCCTTAATAACTTTCTTGCCATAGGAGTCCTCTAGAATTAGGTAGCTTTAAAGAGAAGTATCTAAATCAATCTATGCAAGTACTGGAATTTTCTTGTATTATATTTTATCATGATTTTAGTGACCTCTGATGCTAAGAGGTTGCGTGCAATCCTCACATGCTCTGATTCGCTTCCTTGTTAAAGCTTAGCAACTCAAAGAGGCTCCCTTGCTTTTCTTTTGTTGATCAACTTCAGTTGAGTGTCTTAATCTTCAACTTCTATTTCTTTCTTGTGGGCTTTTAAAAGATGCTTCTTTAAGTCTCTTGTGTGAGAGTACTGCTTATGGCACTCGAAGCAATCATACTTTCCATCAACTTTGTCGTGCTTTAAGTATACAGTAGGCTTAGCTTCCTTATGGACCTTCATATGCCTGTACCAGCTAGATTTATGAGTAAAGTCTCTTTCACACTTCTCACAAAAATATACTTCAACTTCCTCTGCTTACATTGAAATTTCATTTCTAACTTTCTCCTCCTCTCTGTCTCCCACACACTTGTTTGCCATTTATTTTCTATTATTAATTTCTATTTTAATAACAGAGACCTCAAGTGATAGCTCTGGTAGTTCTTTATGAGAGTTCATCTCGCAGCTATCACACTTTTTATTGCTGCCAAAGGTAAGTCTCATTTAGTTTGATGGAAGTGCTGTTGTTTTTCTTAAAATGTTAGCGCTCATATTTAAATTTGAATTTAAAATTATAAAACTGCCTCTATAACTGAGAGTTTATATGAGAGGTTTGCAAGCCTACAAGTATAAAGGGAAGTTCTTAGAGTATTAGAGAAGATATATAAGTGTTATGAGACAATCTAGCTCTAAATATGGGGGAGAAAGTAATCATTTTTTACTTCAATAATAAGTTTACTACAGCACGTATCGATTTAGGAGGTGTACCTAATTAAATACGTACTGCTTTAGGAGGTATTTTGTGATTTCATGATTAAATTTAGGGTGCTCCTAATTAAGTACTAGCATTAATTAATGCTACTTATTAAGTACTAACATTTTAGGAGCTGCTCCTAATTAAGTACATGTCAATTTAAATTTAAAAATATGGAACTATAACAGTAGAAATTGATATCAATCTCTCAAGTTTGAAACCAGTTCTCAAAACCTTCTCCATATCCTTCTAAGAGGTTGACCTCCTATAGGATGCCCATATTTAATAGTAAGTTTTACAGAGGTATATAATTGAAATCAATAAACTTAAATTTGAATATCATTTCTTAGATCTGTAAATAAGATGGAGTCAAAGAATGATGCAATGAAAAGAGTGCAAGCACAAGAATTGATTCAAAGATTTATAAGTAAGGAGGATTTGCACAGCTACCTGGTGCAGCTAGGTAATGAATTAATAGTATCTTATCTTGATTATGTAGTTGGTTTGTTACTGCCAACTATGGAAGTTACTAAAATTTCATTTCTAAGAGCGATACTCTGCGAAGAGAAGAAAGCATTGAAAACTTAAGATGTGAAGTTTGCAGAGATTCCAAACTATCCAGAAATCTCAGTAACTTACTTATACGATGATGCTATGAATAACCTAGAGGTTTTGCACCTGCCTACTAAAAAGCAGTTGCCAAATAAACTGCCTGAAAGAAACTATTTCTTTGGCATACTTGCAACTATCAAAGGTGATTACTTGAAAGAAATTATTCAAGAATCTCATAAGAAAAGGTACAGCATCTCTTCAGAAGATAAGGACAAACAAGGGATCAAGATAAGTGAGAGCTGGCTATCAGAGCTGCAGAAGCACCCTTATATTTCAAGTAAGATTTGTAGCTTAACTCTTTAGAAAAATCTGGTACTGGCATCTTCTTGATGAAGGAATAGAGCAAGCTTCACAGAGAGCGAAAGTCGCAGACAAAGTATGAAGTTAGCAAGAGACTTTATTCAAATATTTAGCCTCCAGAGTCAATAAACATAGATGCTGGATCTGGCAGCAAGAGAAGAAAAATAGGCCCAAGCAAGCCTTAAGAGAAAAAGAAAGAGAAACAAGCTCCCTCTAAAGAATTTTATATGTGACTTATATATTCATTAACTTAACTACAAAACTTATTTATATACATTCACTCTTCCTTCTTTTGCACACTTTTAAGCTAATTAATTATCTACTCTCTTCGCTGAGCTTTTATAAATTCTACTGTATCGATAGGTAAGTCATGCATCAAGTGGTATAGCAGCAGTTTCTTGTAATGACCCCAGTAGAACTCAATTCCATTAAACTATGGACTGTAAGGTACGTTGAACACTGGCGTTATTCTAAGTTGTTCATAACTCTTCCTTGATTCTTTAGTCTTATGAACAGAAATATTATCAACAAACAGTATAATCTCTTATTCAGGGTACTTCTCTCTCAGGTGTTCCAAAAATTTTATATACTACCTCTGTATTAATAGAGCGATAATGAATAACATAAGTTTCTAAACCAGTATCTTCACTAGTTCCTCCAAGAATTGCCATTGTTTATACCTTGACTTTCAAGTCATATACTTCTATGTTACTATGCCTCTTATACCAAGACTTCTAGATGAAAGTGTTGAAGGTAAACACAGCCTTGTCAGCATGTATAAACTTAATATTATTCTATTAGGCTCTCTGCATTTAATTATAAATATAATTTAAGTTGTTGTTGTAAAATGGCAGAGTGAAATCAATCACTCTCTTGATACGATTAACACCTTTGAAAAGATACCATTTCGTTTATAAGTGTTGGCTATAGACTAAGCTGAGATCTTCAACTCAGGGAATTGGCGATGAAATATAGTAGCTCGTTGGTCGAAAGAGAATTGTGCCCAATACTTTAATGTTTTCTCATTAATAAGATAATCAATATGCTTCTATAGAAACTTTGACTACTTCTTAGGCTTAGAATTTAGCTACTATTGCTTTAATTATAGTGCTATAAGACAGTGGGAGCGAAAAGTTGACGGACTTCGCTTTAAGAGCAGCGCAATAGACTTATAGTTTAGTACTGGTTTGATTTATTCACTGTATATATCACAACCACAGCGCAGTTTAAACACTAAATCTATATATTCTTCATCATAAATAGACCCCAAAAGCTTGCTATCTAAGTCTCGCATTTAATTAATAACCCCAATCCTTAACAAATTCCCTACAAATTAAAGCACTTATAAACCTCATTAAGGGGTTTTGGGGTTTTGATTAAGACTAATGAACTCCCGTGGAACAGAATCACGGCGGAGGAAAGGGATTGCTTCGAGAGGAGGTGCATCACAGTCATGCCGAGAGTTGAGGACTAATCGGGCAAGCTGGCATTGGCATTTGATGCAGTACAGCTGGCAAACTATCTACTTGAGAGATCTTGGGATGAAAGTCTCTGGAGCGAGAACTCGAATAACAAGCACGGTGAGGATCACATTCCTAACAAGATGAGTATGTTAGACACTGATGCAGAAGGTAAAGTCAAAAACTGAGCCATTTCTAATAAGTTATATTATTATATCTAATTAAGATTTAAAATGTGTGCAGATAATCTACACCTTTTTGCATGATTAAGCTTTTGCACACTTTAACACTAAATTATATTTAATTAATTAATAAATTAATTTGATCATAATAATTTAAATCAATCTTAATCTCAATCAAATTAGATTTAGCAATACTCCTAATACGTGGAAGTTATATAATTATATTTACTTTCAGTTATATTTTTCAAATTTCCAATTCAAATGTATTTTAGTAATATTTAACTTAATTTTTTAAAGATATAATCTGTTTATGTAATTGATGATGAAACATCATAGTTTTCTTAGTGAATGAGGATTTTGTATAATACTTAATTGTCTATTTTAAATTGATAATCAATTTTATCCTTCTTAACTTTAATGTTCCCTTAGTTTTTGTATTACGATTATAATTCCTTAAATTAAATTCTTATAGACAATGAGAACTCACAGTTGCAGAGATTTATCAAATTAACCCCAAACCTCGCATTTACTCACTTTAATTATTAAAATTTAAACATTTAACCCCTACAAATCCAATTAAAACCCTAATAAAGCATGCCTTAATAGTCTAGTTTTATCTTTCAAAAACTCAAACAAACAACTTCAGGGGTTCTGGGTTTTTGATTATTGTATATTATATAATATTTTTAACTTGAATATTAATTACAGATATTCAATTTTATAGAAATCAAGTTCTTATTTAACAATTAATAATTAGAATATATAATCCTTTATTGAATTATAAATTTTATGATTATTAATTTTTTTTGGCTAAAAGTAAGTTTAAGTTAATTAAATTTTTTATCATTGCCAATAATAAAACAACTATTCTTACAATTATCTCTAAACCACAACTAATAGATACGATTTAATGACTCATAAATGGCAGTCAATGCGTGGAATGAACACTAGCAGGGGTACTTTCTCAGCTCTGGCAGCTCAGAATTGCAACTTTATCTACGCAATTGGAGGGTTCAATGGACAGCCACTAGATCATGTGGAGAGATTCGATGCAATCAAGAATTAGTGGGAATATCTTGCACCCATGAAGTAGAAGAGATTTATGCATGCTGCGTGTATTGCAAATATGTAAGTCAAATTATACATTGAATTATATATATCAAAATTGGTTTTCAATTAAGAAAGATAAGTAGTGCTAGAGTTATTATAATTACATAAGCAATTTATGGGGAGGGAGTTTCCTGCGTATTAAGGAATTTATATGTAATTTTTCATATTTTTTAATAAAATATAAAATGAATATTATTTACACAATTGTTAATAGGTTAGGTTTAACTTCCATTTCTTAACTTAAAAATAGACTTTAACTGTTGCCTGATTTCATAATAGCTCTGGATAAAGATAAAGAATAAAAATTTAAATCTTATTTCATTATAAATCAAATTGTATGCTTAAGACAAAAATGTAAGAGATAAAAACTAACATATATTATATTTTATTTAGTAACTTTACTGGAATATAATGTATGTGAAAGCAATCATATTGTTAATTTTAATTTAAAAGGGTGATATTTAAGGAATAAAATAATATTGTGAGAAAATATTCTAAAAATTTAACCAGGCATGATACTACTTTAGATAGAAATTTTTGTTTAAAGATTTGCTAGGAAACTTAGCCCCCCACAATTTTAAATATTTCATTCTTTTCATGAGTTTTAACTTTATTCTTAAAATAGTGAGGAGAAGAAGAAATGAGCAAAAAAATGAAACGTGATCTAAATTATTGTTTAGTAATTAATCAATTTTCAAGAAAAGATTGAACTATCATATAATATTCAGCGTAATATATCAAGAAACAATCAGAAAGTTATTATTGTTTAAAAAGAGAGAGATTTTTATTTATTTCGAGATGTGCAGTTTTTACTTTTACAGTATTTTTCATTAATCAACCAAATTTATTGAAGTATTTTAATATAAGGAAAAATTATAAATTATATTGCTGAAATAAAGTCATTTTTAGATAAAAATAGCTTAAAAATTTATAATTATCTTTTCCTGTAATATATAATTTTATCATTAGGGAAAAATATGGGCTTTGTATTTTCAAAACTTTTTCAATAAAAAACTTAAAATAATACTCATTTTCAATTAAAACTAAAGCAAATTCTTCTCTTGGTTGAATCATGCTTGGCATTTCAGTAATTTAAGGTATATTTTGACTTTATTAATCGATATTTCTATCGATTGTACTTTTGATTGATTTGTAAGCCAGCATAAAGAATTTATTGCTTACAGTTTAACCTGTGTTTCCTCCACAAATTGCAATTACACCAGCTATAAGTATGGCTATGTTTCATACGCTTATAATTTTTGTAATGAAATTTGTAATTAAAAACTATATTATTACTTACGTTTGATAAGGCATGAGCCAAAGCCTGAAATATTCTATGGAAGTCTCCAATCTCCTGGAAAAGCTTTCATTTCTTTAATGCCGAAATCTTCCACATCATCCATTTAGATGCCAAACTATAAACAAATGTATTAAGCTTAACTTGTAATTTTTAAATTTATTCATTAATCTTAGCAAGAAATGTCAAAACTTACTTCATCTTTACCCCCAAATATTAGGATGGTCTCTTCATTTAAAGCTTGAACTTAGAATTTAGCTCTATAAATATATACTAATTGAGATGAGTTTTCATAATTTAAGAAAACTTATCATTTAATGTTTATGCTTTAATTCCCTCCATATTCCTCTTGTAACATCAAATACTTCCACTGAAGTCAGGAATCTCTCATTAAATCCAGCTATATAAAACATATAAATAACACCTCGAAAACTTACAAAACACGAAAATATATTCTTCTTTCATCTTGAATTATTTATTTTTTTAATGATTTATCTCATTTATAGATGTTTATGAAATCATTTACCCCTTGCATTATCATTAAATCTAAAACATTCAACCGAATTTAATAGTTAAATTGTACGAGCATTTATCTGGATAAAAATCTTCTATATTTGTTTTGAAATCTCCATCATTTATTGTATTTTAATCTGGCATGAAATTTATTCTGCTTTAATCATTATCAAAATGATCAATATAAAATCTTTTTTTTTATATGTTGAGTTTTGGCTTTAGAAATATCATTGAATTAACTCAAAACAGGTAAAACAAAATGATTTTTATCTTTATTCTTTTTGTCATGGTCAACTTTACCAAAATAATGTACCTCTTTATTTATAATAGTTCTTATATTTGTGATGACACCTGCTACTTCGCTGTGTCTTTTAGTATATAAATATTAGTTTATGATATTTCTGGAATCCCTTCTTCGTCCATATCTTAAAATTAAATAAATATAGTTTTTCTTCTTATAAATTAGCTTAATAATTGCTTATATCGGAATAAAGATTACAGGAACTATTTAAATAAATTATAACATCTTCACTTTAGCCATGTGATCGATGAAATTATGATAATTTAGTAAAATATAAATAAAATCGATCCTAATAATTAGACAACTTGTGATGAACTGGGTCTTCTTAGTCATCACCTTCTTCAAACTATCCCTCCTCTTCATTCTGGTCCTCGTCATCAGCATTTCCTTGTGAGTTCATATACTTATTCTTTTTATGATAGACATTTTTACGTTTCTTATTGGTGTTTTCAGAGAATTCATCATCAATTTTATTGTGTTATTCATCTTCAAAATCTTTAAAATTATATACTTTCTAAGATTAAATATCATCTTAAGAGGATTTTTGTCTTTCTATGTTTGTAATAGTCTAATTATTCAGTGTGGGATTTCTATTGGTTTTATTGTTGAATCACTAATGAACCTTAAATCTGACTTCCAGGCTTCTTTTTAGTGGTATATTCTTACTCACTGACTTATTTGTTTTAGATAGGTCAATTTCAAATAATATCATCACTATTTGTTTGAATAGTTTCTCATTAGTGAACTCGAAATAAGAAGAGTCTTTGGGTTTTTTGCTCTTTTTCTTTAATGTAGACATATTACTCTGATTGGCTTGAGATGTGTTGTTTTAATTGCTCATCACTGAAGATTAATGTTGCATATTGAATATATTATGATGATTATTTGAAATTCTTAAATATTTATATATTTAAGTAGATATTGAGACCAAAGAATACTTGATGGTTTTGTAATTGAGCACTGACTTTACTCTTTGCTTTCTCTTGTTTCTTTTATGATCTAGCATCTGCTAAATTAGATGTCTTTGAGGCTTGTCTATGTGTCTATGGAGCTTAGCTATAATAATTTTATATAAATTTCTGCATAATACTTACATTAATTTAGTGTTAATTATAATCTTCTGGTGCTAATAAAGTTCATTATTATTAGTCTGTTGTTATTGTTTCTAAATAGACCTAATTTTGTTATCAAAAGACCCATATATCTAATTGAGCTACTATTACTGCTACCACTAATTAGTCCCCGTCTTATTGGATGAGCTTTGCTTTTGAGGTGTGTTTGTCTGCGATTTCCTATTTTCTAGTTTGTTCAAGTTTATGTTTGGGTTTAACTCGTTTTGCTATAGTTGGTGATTTAAGAGGTCTTTTGGGGTCATGTTTCGGTCTGTGTTCATGTCACTCGAGTATTTCTTCACTTATCTTGGAGAATCTCAATTTGTAAAATTAATTCTAAATATGTGTCAGCAACAGTTGAATAAATAAAGCACTTAACTCCCATCGAAATTTAACAAATTCTATAATTTTATTAATAAAAATAGCACTTATTTAAATCTCTCCTTGTTTAAATAGACTAAGGGAGAGTGCACTAAAATTAATTAGCATGCCTATCTTACGAAGCAGCTCTCTTAATTTATTCATTCTGAAGATTTTGATGGATACTCTGCGGGAGTATAGCAGATGGTCTTAAATTGTTACTTTGCTAGTTAACAACACTTGATTCATAAACGATATTTATACATATTGAGATTTATATAAGTTACCACGAGTTGTATCGACTTTTATCATGTATTTTCAAAACTTTTCAAGGGACTCTTGGGAAGCGAATAAATGAGAATAATCATTATTGGCTTAGATAATGCTGGAAAAACTACGATTTTGTGTAACAAACATATCTCATTCTTAAATTCACTTATAGACAGATTATTTAAATAGTTTATAATAAGTAATTGGAATAAATAAATTAGTAAATACCATTTTATTTTAATTTTTAGAGGCTTAAATAGGTTAAAAAAGCGAATAAATTAATAAGTAAATAAAAAAATAAAAACTTAATTAATAGAAAAATACATTAAAAGTCTAAAAAAGTTAAACATAAACTGATTAACATTTTTATAATATTTTTAATCAGTAATTATTCCTAATTGTTATAAACCTTAAGTAAATCTTAATTCATTCATGAATTTATAAGGGTAATTTATGCATATGATTGTTTGTTCAATAATTACTAAGTAAATCATCAGGAGTTATATATACATATTTTTGAAATTTTATTTGTTATTTTTATTATTATTGATAAGTAAGTATCTTTATGTGAGACACATGACAAGAAAATAGAGGCATTTTGTGATTGTCATAATCAAAATAATAACAATATTTCTATAGAAAGAAGCTGAAGTACATCATTAAATATTTAGAATCAGGAATTACCTTAATGAACTAGAAGATTCCGCAAATAAAAATAGGAGTTTATATATTAATCAGGAATAAAATTATCGATAGGGAGACTAACATGAAAAAGTAACAGTCAAGTTTATCATTTATAATTTATAATTAACAGAAAATCGTATACTTAGAAGATTAAATGAAATGCATATAAGATTTGAAAGATGAGAAGAAATATCACAATTTATGCCTTTATAATTACTATCATTATTCTAGTGAGTTTTAGAAACGCTTATTCAGTCACCATTTAGGTAGGAAATTGAATTTATTCTTGAATAATTGCGAATATTGTGAGAGCAATTATACCTCAACATTTACGCACTACTCTCTTGTCTAATACAGTGTCTTCTCAGATAAAGAAAAAGGAGAAATAAGATGAAGCTAAAAGAAGAGAATTTACATTATATTATAAACACTGATATCATAATTGAGAGTAAGGCAATGATTGGCTTAGTATAAAAGCTATTATTTAGACTCAGAAGTAATTCCGATTTTATTCAAATTGATTAGAATTAATTTGCTAGACATTTTATTAATTTTAAGAAAATTAAACTTACTTTTGAACTGTATTTAGATATTCCTTGCCATTATATCCACCTAATACATAAATTCCATCAGGCAAAGCTACAGCATTTAATGCTCGCTTGCCCTCTTCCATTTATGTAACAATTTCCCATTGCTATTTGTCGAAATCAAACGCCTCTACTGATGAGATGCAACCACTAATAAAAAGAATTATTATAACATGTTAATGATTATAATTTAGAAGAGAGCAGAATAGATTTTATTTATATTATTGCTTACTCCTAGGGATTATAACCGCCTATAGCGTAGAGCTTTTGATCTGGTCCCAAAACTAAAGCAAATTATAATTAACAGTTTTTAATAAAAATTTTAACCTTTTATTTTTTCTAAAATTATTTTTGCTAATTTAGCTCTATTTGGGCAGGAATCCTTGAATTCTCTCCATATAATGATATAATTACACAGATATTTCATCTTGAATAAGGTATCAAAGTCTATAGTCATAGATGTTTAAATTCATATTGTTTGCTTTGATCATCCATTTATCCCTTTGATAGTTATTTGAGTTTGTTACTATCTTTGATTTGAGCATTATTATTAAACTTATTTAATCCTATAAATATCAATATGGCAATTTATATATAATCTCAATTTTTATTGCAATATTGTCTAGTGCTGAATTCTTGAATTGATTAAGTATACTCATGCTCATGCTATTATCATCATTAACTCCTCTATCTTCGATAATAACCATAGCCTCATTGTCTCCATTATTTCTATTTAAAGTCATGTCAAAGTCAAATTTGAAATCTCCATTAAAATTAATGTGTGTTATTACTATATTTTACACTATAAAAAATTTCAATTTAAAATGATCTTCGAGTTTTCTTGTTTAAAATTAGGAAGCCGAAGGTATATTATGGTTATCTGGTAATGCTAATTTCTAATGATTTTTATGAGAAAATTTTTTTGAAATTTATGAACTTTAGCAAAGGTACTCACCAAAATATAAGACTAATATACTATAAATTAAATGCATATAAAATTGAATATTTTAGACTTTCTTTAACAATTGTTCTTATTTTAAAATTCTTACATTTTGTCTTTTCTAGGGACTTTAATGAATTGATGATATTTCCTATAATTATCCTAATCTCAAAATCATCACGATGACTACTGCTTGATTCTTCATATGATTGTTCTCTCATATCATCATCTTAAGAGAAGTATTAGTAATAGATTATATTACTCTAGATTTATTCTTTCTATGTCTTTGTTTGAACTATTTTGATTTTATGATTAATCTGATGATTCAGTATATTTTATAATTTGTCAACTTCTTTTGAATTTTAGCCTGCACATTCTTACAATAATTGCTTAAATTATTAGTTTTAGATAGTTTGCTAGTATTAACTGGGTTCTTCTTTTCAGTTATTTGTTTGAATATTTTTAATTTTACTATAGAAAAATTCATATATATTAATAAAATTAAAAATCTAGTAACACTTGATTCATTACCGTGTGACTAATCAAAGGGGTTTTGCTGTAAATCCTGTTTTTATTATCGATTGCCAGTGGTGGTCTATTATTTCCTGAGAAGTTTCTAATTAGCATTTTATATAGAACCTACACCCCCTCCTACTGATTATTAATTTAGGGTGGCATGTCTCTATATCTAGTTTTAGATAATTTGTTGCTGAGTCCTTGGGGAATTGTCGTTGCTGCCTAGCCCATTCATAGTGTGTCTTTAATTTGTTTATTTGGGATTAATATGCAATTGTTGATTAGCTTGGATGTGATTCTTTGTAGTAGCTCCCATGCTTGTTTGCTTTTATACTAAGCCAATATTATAAAATGTCCCACAATAAGTGAGATAACGAGATGAATCGGACAATAATAGCGATATCAGTAATATTGAAATGATATCAGTGCTATTGTTAACGAGCTCAGCTTCCTTCTTGCTAATTTAATTTTATTTTGTTGATATGAAGGCTGGCACTTTGTCCTCTCTCAGATATCCCTTTCTGTAGTTAAATTTATGATCATAATCGTATACTGGGAGATTTGGCTATTTAGAAAATTCTCTTCTATTTACTCTTTACAATTATTTCCTATTATTTAATAGCCTATTTAAACTCTGGACACTATTAGTTAAGTTTTCTAATATTCGCAATTTCCTCATCTTTTTTAATTTCACTAAAAACTTGAGCAAAAGATAATATGTCTACTTTCTGTTTGCGTCATTTTCAATTTCTAATAAATATTATATCTATTATTTTTATTTAATGCTGTACGGAATTTAATTCTGGGGCAAAGCCAGCCGGATATATAAACCAGATAGTTTCATGCTTTGATTTTTAGCCATCTAAATCAATCTTAATCCAAGGGCCAGGAGTAGAAAGACCCTTATACTGGACAGCTTATCTTATATAACTTAAAGTTTCTAAGACTGTCTCATTTTCAATCATTATCTTCTCATCTAAAAACTTATAGAATGCTTTACTATATTAATTTATTTTCTGTTTAAGAGTATGCTGTTCTCTCTCGAGAGTATCTGATATTTACTTTTTCATAATCCTACATCAAATTATCTTTATTAAGATAGCTAGTTTATTTAAGTTCAAGAGATTTATATTTTTATAACATAAAGCTTACTTTTAAAGAAATTAAAAATTATATTCATCCAAGTAATTTCTCTCTCTCTTATCATCAAATATTGATTTATTTCTAATTCCCTATGATATTCATTTTTTAACTAATTTTAAAATAAGAATCTACCTTTTGTTTTTATGAAAGTATTTCTCATGAATTGTTAAAAAAGATATTAAAATTATGATCCGGATAAATATATATCTTTATTATACTATTTTATTCCTGATTTCATTAAATATCTTGCTTATTTCACTCCTATTTAATTAGCAATCTCGAAACAGCTAATATCTATACTTGATATATTTAAAATATATATATATATATATATATATATACACATATTTTCAAGCCTCTTTCTATAAGGCAGTCTTAAGAGACATATCGAATATAAATTTCTCTTTGGTACATGCTTTCTCCAAGGCTAAAATCTCATGATTTTTATGATTTTCATTTAAGATGCAGTCTATGCACAATAGCTTCTTGTCTAAGTCACAAAATGCTAAGTTTTCATTTTTAATGTTTAGATTTCAATGAACTTGTTTAATGAATAAACTTAAAGATACTTATGATCCATGATTGAAACCTGACTATATTCTATGTCTCTTGGGAATTTTCTCGATAGCAATATCTTCAAATTTTTATCTTTTTGGGGAATCATTCTTATTATTCATTCCAGTCCCTGCGTTACTTTAATAAATTTAATTATATTCTTAATATTTGTGACTTTATAATAATTTAATGTTTTTTTTTCAAAAATATATGTACTTTATAGCTAATTCTTGCTAAATTAGAGTAAAGCTAGGTTTATCGGTAGCTGTGCTGGGTTATCTATATTCTAAATTAATACATCGCACTCCAAGCATTTTATCATGTTTCCTCTATTTAAATAAAATAAATAATGCTGAATTTTCATAAATTACATAAAATTACTACTCTATTAGAAAATTTGTCTTTATGAACTCTTTATTTATCGTCTTATTCGTTGCTGCTATTGCTATTAAATTTAATTTTTGTTAATCTATTTAACAGCTTTATATTAATTCTAACGAAGTCATTAAAATTAAAAGAAAATGTATTTTAAAAACTTATTATATTAACAATATAAAATATAATAATTTCCTACAATATTGCCAGATCAGCTGATATCACTACTATCCTTTCTTCCCTTGTTAAGCTGTTGCTAAATACACTAGGTACATAATGTATGTCCACACGCTATTAAAATTCGAGGCACATAAGTCTCATTGTCAAAACTATTGAAGCAACCTTAGCACTCCATTAATTATTACCCAATTATAATATATAATATAAATTATAGTAATCATTTATGAATAATAATTATAATTATACACTATTATTTATTTAATTTTAAGTAATAAAATGATAATTAAACAAACGCACTCACAATTAATTTAATTAAATTAATATACTATCTTAAATACAGATGTAAATTTATTGCTTAAAATATAATCATATTATTAATATATCTGTATCTAACTCCTGATGATATAATGGAACTATTTTTGAAAATATTCTTAATCCCAAATAGCAAATTAATTTGAAATTATATAACTTTGGAGATAATAAATTGTTGTTAAATTAAGAAATTACAAATATTAAGATAAATTCAATTTTAGAGGTATTTTAAATTAATAATTTCTTAAAAATGTCCAAAGTAAGTGAATTGCTATTTCAAAACATTATAATTAAACTATATTTAATCTTTTTAACTTATGGTGATTTGTTTTAGTTAAGTGAGGCAGTGTAAAAGATATCATAGTAAAAGAATTAGGGATTTATTAGCAAAGATAAATTGTCTTTGAATTTCAATCATATTCATACACTCGATACTAACCATCCAATCACAAGAAAATATTACTGAAGTTATAATACTCTTATATCACTTGAAAATTCCTTTTTCTTAATTATTAAGTGTAAAGACTGTTATTATTAAAGCAATACTTAAAAGTGCAAAAGCTTTTCTTATCGCACAACCCACTATTCACACTCCAGGGTCTTTAGAAATTTCAAGCTCTCTCGCACTTATCGCTTTCACACTGTAAACTGCAAGATATAGAAGAACTCACTCGCCTTAACGATCCCAGTGCCCTCGAATGCCTAGCTGTGAAGGGGAACTACATAGATAGACACCCAGACTATAAAGCTCTGATAATTCAATTTTTCAAAAATTTGAAGGAACTCGATGGAATGATTATCGATGGTAAAGTCAGGGAATAAATCAGAGATGGGACACAGTTGAAACGCAATATTATGAGTTTCTTGTATAAAATAGACTAGAAAATTGTTAAATTAGCTAACTAACTTAATGCACTAGAAGTAAGTGAATTATAAGGATTGTCAAATGATTAAATGTTCATGTATAGATAAGAGAAGATAAAATGACAGAGATAACTACAATTTTCTAAGAAATTTAAGAATAATTTGCTGTAGTCTTCAACTTGAAAGATATTAGAGTAAGCCTTTTATTGAATATTTAATAATTTTACTATAGAAACTTCCAAAAGTAACACCAAAACATGTAATGACAATCATTTAATAACTAAACAGTTAATTACTATACACAGAGTAAGAACCAGAGAACAGACAAGATCTCTATTTTATATTCAAATGGCTATTTTAAGAATTACTGATAAATCTAAATTTAATGAGAAATAATGAACTGGTTAAGTTTCTGAATTTTTAGATTCTTAAGAAAAACCCTGCTTTGCTTTAGTATATTAAGAATAAGATTAGAATTTAGTTTTAGAGGGATAATAAAGACCTCAATCTGCTAACTTTCTTTAAAATAATCCATTAGAATTTTTCTATCTCTAATAATATATGTTAATGCAATTTTATTAATGTAAAAACTTCTGTATAAGCTCAAACCTAATTAGATCAAGACACTGATTATTTGAAGGCTATTGATAAAGCGATATCAGTTTTGTAGGAGGACCCTTAGGTAAACTATGAAGTTTTACTTTAAGAACAACTAAAAGAATTTACTTGCTTTAACCAGAATAAGCCACTCTGGCAGATAACTATTACTTTATTGAGAAAAACACAAAGGATGGAAACATCTCTACTTAGAACGAAGTAAAGTTTTAAGTTAGTAAAGAAGATGGAAGATAATAATAGCATTATCAGAGCTAAGGGTTAAATGATATTAGTTTTGGTGGATTTTAACAAAATTAAACTACTTAAAACCATTCATCAAAGAATTAAAATCAAGTTAATAGGGAGAAATAATCATCGCTAATGTAAGGAAACCCATTCAGAGTTCGTTCAGAATCACATGATAAAGAAATCTTGCCAGATAAATCAATCCAACATTCTAACGATAGGACTTTAAAGATGAATATTCCCAAAAGCATCTTAAAATCTTCGCAAGATTTGACAAAGAACATGCTTGTACCAAAACATGTAAACTTCGACTCTCAAGACACAAGCAATAATGAACTATTGGATTCAAACTTGCTACTTAATTCTTAGTAAAACCAATCTTAATAAGCTTTTACTGATAGATCAAACCTCTCAGATATAACTTAATATAACCCTTAAACCCAGAAAATCTTGAAGAAGTTCTTGAAGGGCGATTGGGACTTAGATTACTCTGGCGAAGATTTTCTTATAGATAAAGTGCTGCTTGAATTTCCCACTTTTTCACTGAATGATGATTACATGAGAGCCATCGCAAATATCATCTTCGTCAAGATAGAGTAGATTTAAAACATAATCAATTAGAAAAACGGAGACATATAAGCTTGTAGAGAAGCCAAAGAATATATCGATTAGAAAAAACTCAGAGATGAAAGTTTGAAAATAAAGTTAGATGTATTTCTAAAATATTAGCTATTTTGTTATAATCAAGGGTAAATAATCTTTCTAGAGAGATTCATAAAGTCCATCAATGAACAATAAAAATAGAGTAAGCAATAGTAGAGGTAGATAAATTTAGAGAGGAGATCATAGTTTGGAAAGAGATAATAGTTCCTCAACCCCTTAAGAAGAGCCCAGAAAAATGAATTTCAAACCTACAAATAAAGATAAAATTGATAATTGGATCGTAAAGCAATAAAGAAAATAGCAAGTACAATTTTTACTTTTGATATAATTTTTAGATGTTTGAAATAATTAAAATTGCAATAATTTATGGAATGTAACCAAGCTCTCAGCTTGGTATATTAAATTGATCTTTAAAATCTTGGATTAATCAAACAATTTACTGTTAAGTATTGTATTTAGAAATGCTCTGGCTTTAACTGCTTTTGTAATTTGGAATAGTGGCAGCAACATTTGAAAATAAAACTCTGTCTTCTTGTACTTTCTATTGAGCAGCTTCTTGCATTCTAGCTGCGTATAAAACACTCATGTAATGCTTGTAGAATCAGTAAATACATTATTTAATAAAAGTGTCTAAGACTGTATTTGTATGCCCATAACAATATAATAATTATAAACCTTAATTATTATAGAATGGAGAATCCTTTGGTAGCTTTTCATAGAAGGGTATCTTCTTATCTTTAATAATTTCAAGTTTTCCAATTCTCTCCCTAAGCTCATTTATGACTCCTTCAACAGGTCCAAGTTTTTTCTACTTCAATTTCTTAGTTAACATTTTGTGTCTTAAAATTCGCTTTCTTATATCAATTGCCTGATCTACTTCTCTCTGAGCTTTCTCAATCAGCACGTCTATTTCTTCAATAAAAATAAAAACTAATATATAATAATGGAAGTAATTTCAAGGAATATACTCAATGAATAATATTTATAATGATTCAATAAAATATCTTCAATAGACATAGCTTCGAAATCTTCTTCAAGCTTGGATTTGCCAGAGAGTGTCTTGTAACCTCTGGACATTTTAGAGGATGTGTCAATCCCAGAATATGATCTTAAGGCGCTCTTCATTCTTTGTTGCTTGGATTAATATTCCATCTTCATCATTTATTTCAATTAATAGTTAATTAATAGTCTAAAGAATAATATAAGCTAATTTCTCATAAACCAATTGTTTATGCCAAGCAATTTATAAATCATGAGTGGGTTGCCAATTGTTGGGGCATCTTTCTTCATAAATCCAGTAGAGGATAGAGGTCTTTGCTAAGAATATGAAGCTTGAGATCTCGCACCTCCTCCTTGAGATAAATCCACAGACCCATCTCTTTGTAATAAATAAATCTATTTATAAATCAAGTAATTTATAATTTTTTCATAAAAAATGATCTTATTTTGATAAAATATTGTAATTAATCTTTGTGATTTATCCACTGTTCTTAAAGTACCATTCACTACAACTTTTTATTTGGCAGGCCCTTCATTTTTAAAGCCTACGCTACTGACTCTACCTTAACCTGACTTCCCTCCAAAACCTGCTGTTGAGTTGCTTCGTCTAATATAATTAATAAGATTTAATTTCATTAACATAATTGATTTGAGTTGCCTGTTTATTGATACACCTTGGATGCCTCAGTCATAGTGGACCCTCTCTTTTCTGTATCCGCTAATTATTACCTAGGTACCTGAGATTACTATTACTGTTTTCCCAAGCCAACAGGCGAAAAGTTACTTTTAGTCTACAAGGGTGAGGTCTAATACAAACTCTTATTGGCTGATGATTAAAGATTTTGCAAGTCTGAATTGTTAAGGTTTTACTCTCTCTTTGGAGATTTTGGGTTGTTTCTCTGTTTCTCTTGTTATTCATTAATTTATAAAGATAGTCATACTGATAATTAGGTTTGAAAGAATACAATACACTCAATATTGAAAGTGGAATATAACTTAAAATTATTATTATTCAGCTCTGATTAAGGCAGCCTCTCTCCTTGCAGATTTTCTTTCTTCTACTTTCATAACTTCCTGTACAATGCCAAATTTCATTAAATAGTTAATTTTATTGTTGTCCAAGGTCTTCCAATCTTTAGTAAACTTCTTCAATGCTGACTCTAACTGGATTGTATAATTAATTATACTTTAAAAATTAAACTATATATTTGCAATTAATTATAAGCTCATTGACATTAAAGGAATCATAACGTTCAGCCTTGAGAGCACTCAAAATAGGCAAATCTGCTCTGAAATCTCTGGGTTTAAGATCAGACTATTACAAGGCATAGTCTGTTATGATGCCCTTCAAAATGTCTAAGTCTTTATCAAGTCCATGAGGGGTGATGTTGTTTTGATTTGTGGAATCTCTGTTTAAATTTCTGTTATTGCCTTAATTTAAAAATAATACACCGTTATAAAACATTCTAAATATCTGTATTTACACTTGTCGTTATTTCTATATTAAAGAAAAATATTATAGGCTTAATCATAGTTTAAATCCAGATCCCCTTCAACATAATTTTGCATCATAAGACTATCCTCAGCATGTAAGATTTACTAGTGACCTTCGTTTTGCTAGTTATGCTTTGATAACATTTTCCTGGCTTTCAAGATTTGATTCAGGGCTTGATTTATCTCTGGAGACCCAAAGTCGAAGTGTTGAGATGAAGACTCGGACTGGTTGTGTTCAGAGTGCTCGACCACGTGCATTGGCTGAGAATTCTGAAATAAAGGTGGGGATTAAGATCCTTTCAGATTAAAATTATAGTATTATTATCCATTATAAGGGAGTATAAACGGTAATTTTTAAAGAATTTAATTTAAAAAAGTGAAGATTGTTGCCACTCCCCGATCTGAATCCCATATATTCACTAGCGCTGGTTCTTGGATCAAATTTGAGTTTGTCATTAGTTCCTCGACCTCCTCCACTCACTAGATCCCTGATAGTGCCTCCACCTATTCCACTAGCTTAGTGATTTTCATCAACAGAATTGTCATTTTTCATGTGAGACTTTCTATGTTCAAATAATTATATTTTAAATAATTATCAAAATTTCATGTATCAAATTTATATGTTAAGCTGCTATATTGACAGTCTTCTAAGAAAATTCAATTGTTTTAAACACAAATATGATAAAAAAAGAAATTAACCAAATGAGAAGTTGAAATAGTGAAATATTATTTAAATTTAATAATTAAATTGTTTCATGCAAGAGTTTCTTAATTTTTTAAGCCTACACATCAAATTATTAGTAAAATGCATTTATTTTCATATAAAAGTTAAATTTATCATCATAAATTAATTGATTTGATAACTTACAGTCTCTCTATTAGTTTGATCTCTCTCCCTTTGATCATCCTCTCTTTTCTTGATAACATTCATGCGAGTTTATGTTAAGAAATCCTCTACTTTTGAGCGTTTCTTGTCGTCCCTAACTTTAGCATCTGATTCTTCTATTTAAGCGTTTTCACCTGCAGAGAGTGATAAAATTATAATAAAATAATTCATTAGATATATTATCAAGATAAATACGATTAAATGTTAATAATTAATAGCTATATGAGAGTGCATAAGGGTTGAGGGATGGATGATGCTATTCCAGTCTGAAGTTGACCTTACTTAAGGGCATATTTACATGTAGATTTATGTTCTTTGATGGTGATATTGGTAAGTTTATCTATAAAAATAAGTATGTTAGTCATCAATCATTCATTGAATCAATCAATTCATAAATTTCGGAAATTGTAGTTAAAATGATAAGGAAATGACTATAAAAACAGAAGATTTCTTATCTATAGTTTCTCATTCATTTTGTAAAGGTAGTTTCATAAAATAAAACCAAATAAATTATTAGTAGGTTATTAGATGGAAAATTTGCGATTTATAATAAATTTAAGTTAAATTGTTTTTAGATCTATTCAAAAATAGAATCTATTATTTATTAAAAAACGACATGACTTAATTAAATATTTTTATATTTCATAATAATTATTTTTGATTAATAAATTTGTATTTTATTATGATAGGGATTTAAGTTCTTTTAGACTAAGCTAACTTACCAAGTTTTTATGCCTTGAAGGATCTTCTCTGACTATCTTGTAATGAATTGAATTCGAATATACTGAGATTATATTAGAATAAATTTTAATATATTAGATTTTTGAAATTTTTTATTTAAATAAATATCTTATGAATTAAATGTTAATTTGAATATATTAGGATCTAATGGCTTCATCTTTTAAGGGGAAGGCACTTTAATTGAGGGAGAGGAAGAAAAGTTAGCTTTGACAGCTGTTAAATTTATTTTCATTTTATTTTGATTTCGTTCTTTTAATTGAAATAAATTTATATTTAAGTTCTTAATAATTAAATTTTTGGCTTCTCATTTTTATCGATTATGATTTCTTTATAAATACAAGATTCTATGCGAAAATAGTCTTAATAAGTTAATAAAAATTAAATAATTAAATTTAATCATAAATCAAAGAATAATTTTTAATCTGTTTTTTGTCATTAAATCTTGAACTCCTTGTCTTTTATCTCTTACTAGAGTACAGAAATATAATTCCCCAAAAACTTATCAAAATTCTTCCCTTTAGGTATATTATATTCAATATTTTAATTATTTGCTATGATTTATGGAAGTTTTTCTTGAGTTTATACTCTTCTCATAACACGGTTTTTGAAGTCATTAAGAGCATTTTTCTCATTTTTTATTGTCTAGAGCTTTTTCTTTAGCCAAACATATTCATTGTCAGTTTTATATAAAATATACTTTTTAGAATTAATTTTATTCTGAATGAAAAATTATATAAATTTAATTGAAAAAAATTTGAAAAATTATCAGTAATATTAATAATTACAGTTTTGAGGGTTTCTTCCTGATTTCTCATAGCAACTTTTGAAGATTTGATAACTTAGAAATAATTATGATTTTTGTTAGTTAATTTTTAACTGTTAGATCTTTCAGTATTTTGTGATAAAATTACTCTTAGTTTATGATTTTTCTCTTCTTTAATAATTTGAGTCATAGGGTTGATAAATTTATGCTATCCAGGGTTTTATTTCCACTATTTTAAAAATGAATAAAGTAATATAAATAAATATATAATTTATTTACTAAAAATATTTAAGAATCTTTTTACTTCAATTATTCTGTTAAAACAATTATTTTATATGAATTATTAAAAACTAATCTAAATTGTTTTATACAACTATATATTATATATATTTACAATATTCTTGACTTGATTGATTTTCTTCTTAATTTTAATCTATAATTTAATCATATTTAATTTTATTTGAACATCTTGAGGACTTGTCTGGAAATTTGCCTAAATCACTTAGTTTAGATTTTTCTAAATCTCGGTGATCTTTCACATCTTGATAATATATCGACCTGTCATAAATGTTCACAAGATTTATTATTGAGGGGTTATTAATTATAATTAGTGTTATTTTAAAGGGAATTTAAAAATAATGTTAGAATTATTTTAATTTTTAATATAATTCAATTAAAATATGCTAATTTCTAATATAAAATATATTTGAAAATGTATAATTAACATGTAATTGTTATATAATCATTTCAAAACCTTAAGATTCATTAAGTTGTAAAATAAAAATTATGAAGTATCAAAACATTTTTTCAGTTAGAAATCATTGAATTTAATAAGTGTATAAGAGAAACTAATTAAAAGAGATTAAAATCTAATTGGAGATCTCTAATATATTAAATATATCAACTGAAGGTAATCGTTATGACTTACCTGAGATTTCAATAGTAAATAGGGACCCATCATTCAGAAAGTCGATATAATATTTTTTTTTTTATAATTTTTTCTGTCTATTTTACTCCATTTAAAAAAAAACAAATTAGGGCCAGCTTCTGAATTTTTTACGTATTTTATTTAGGTTTTTAGAGATCGAGTTAAAGGGATTACGATTTGTGATTCTAAATATTATTTTCTCCATTTTTCAGCCTATCCCGCTCGCTTCTCGCTCTTCTCACATCTCAGGTAATTAATTATCAATTTTTAAAAAATTTATTAATTTTTTTTTTAAATCAAAAGTTTAGGACCTATCTTGTGTGCCTTCCCAATCCTCCCTTAATATCTATAAGATAAATATTCTTTAAAACTATAGAATTAATAATCTTAGGAAAATTGCTACCTTAAAGCTTTTTATTCTTTGATTTCTATAACAATGATTAAGTTTGCATCAATTTTTATTTAATATCCTCATTGGTTAGGGAGCGAGGTTGTAATCCTACTATTTTTTGTGAATAATTTTTAACTATTTTCTAAGTTTCATTTGTGTTATATTCTTCTCCAGTGTTGGATAAAAATAATTAATAATTCCAATGATAAAATATTAAATATTCAATGGAGTACTTTGGGGTATCTCCAATATTATCCTCACCTCTTTATTTCTCTAGTATACTTGCAAGCTGTGATTGATATCTCTACAAAGCTCTATTCTTAGACTATTAAAGATACTACTTAAATTCTTGGCTTTGATCTTGTCCCAGTTTTCCTGCAGCGATTTTATTGAAGTTTCTTATCAGATCAAAATGTCCATTGTTTTGAATAGGAAGCTACTTATCGCTTTCTTTAGTAGCATCGTTTTAATTTGGTGTTAGTAAGTCACTATTTTTATTTAAAGTCTTAGAATTCACTCTTATTTATTAATGACTTGAATTTCGTTTCGACTTAATAATTTTAGTTTTGTACAAATATGGAGGGTTTTCTAGTAATTTCACAGACTAGAGGTCTTGATTGTTCGTGAGATATTTATTAAAAGCTGTATTTCTAGAGGTAAAATTCTGAGTATTAAGAAAATTCAAGTCTTTATTTTGAGATTATGAACCTTCAAACAGATTCAGTCTTTGAGTGCTATATCCTGATAACGCCTTGATTTTATGTTAACTACCTTTGTTATTGCTCTAAGTTAAGTTTTTGTTATTGCCTTAAGCAATTTGACCTCTCTAAGTATTGAAGTCAAAGAGTAAATTTCCACTTGAAATGTTCTATTCATCAAAACTTTGCCCTTCAATTTTAGAGAGGACTTGAGAAGCATCGTCTCCATCTTCTAACTTTAATGTTTCTTTATTCATCATTTTAATTTATTTTATTTGTAAATTGATAATGAAGTTTATTTTAATCCTATAAGCTAAGATTTGTAAAGCATGAATTAATTGAAGCGCTTAAGAATTAAACAATTATTTATATGAGTCTGCGCAGAATTAGCTACTGTTTAAATTTTATCTCAACTTTTTAGAGTATCGACCAACCTATAGAAAAATGTGATATATCATAAAATTGTAAGTTTTACCATTCGAAAGCTTCTTGTAATCCGGTTCCCTACATAGCTGAAATTTTAAATAGAGACCAAGGTCTATTTTTAATTGCTGTCAAGCCCAGTCCACTGCAAATCTAAATTCGAAAATATGTATAAGTATTCATGATTAATAAAGAATTAACCAGATAAAATAATCTAAGAATTCTTTAAGGTCTGTTTATTCTTGATATGCTCATAACTTTTATTGTATAATTGCTTTATATTTAAACTAACCTCTTGATCGTTAAGAGCATTTGGTAAATCTTATTTGTTTGCTAAAACTAAGACTGGAACTCCCTTCAATTCCTCCTCTTGTAACATTAACTCTAATTCCTAGCGTGCTACCTCCACTCTGTCCTTGTCAGCTGAATCGATCACAAATATCACTGCGTTAGTGTCTTGATATTATACATGATAAATTTTATAATTAAGGATGATTTTTTAAATTAGACATATAATAATAGTAGCATCTCCAATAGGGTCTTAGACCTGTTTGCCCACCAAGGTCCCACACTTAGAACTTCAAATTTTTATAGGTGACTGTTTCCACATTGAATCCCACAGCTATTATTAAAGTTAATGAATGCCATTTGAAAAATTCCTGATTAGGAAAAATGGTAATTTGTATTAATCAAACTAAAAATGATTCTTACTTGGTACAGTTGGCACTATTTCATCTAAATGTAATCTGTCTATAAATTTTGAAACATTCATTTTTTATGCTTGAAACTCATTTTTTATTGCCAATTTTATCACTCTAAAATAGCAAGTACAACAATGCGCACATATAATGAGTCACGTTTTAACCCAAGTATTCAACACTCAAGTCCAATCTTCCTTCAACTAGCTTTTGCTATTTTAGTCTTCCCTTCTTTAAAAATAAAACTAAATTGAATCGAATACCAACTAAACTCTCTCATCCAAGCTCTTCTATAAATGGTTTGAAGCCTACTATCAATCATTGGAGAGGTCATACAAGCATTATTATAAAACTCTAAAGAGAAAGGTTTTCAGGTGGCTTGTTATCAATAAAAGACAGAAAGTTTTGAAAGAGTCTAAAGCTTTGCAGTTGCTATAGTAAAATCTCTAATTCAAGGGTTACCTAGGATTCTTGTAGAATTTAAATAAGAAAAAGCTGTTAAGAAAGAAAAGGTAGAATAAGCTTGAGAAGGAAATGTAAGAAAATGCTAGGTAGCTATAAAATGAATATAAGAGTGAATAAAAAGATTAAACTTACAAAAGTAGATTAGTAGATGTAGTCCCCATAATTGATAGAGATTTGAGAAATGTCTATTAAAGAGAGTTAAGCCCACATTAAATAAGAGCGTCTATAAGTAACAACAGTTCTTAGCCTAGAAATTAGAGTCCTTTGTATAACATCTTAAATAGCGATGACAACCCCTAATAAAATGCGTTCAATATTTTCAATAAAAATGAAATCAGCAATTCCCTACCAAAATGGTTTAATAGCAATGGTACTAACAATCCAACAATTCAAATGACAAATTAAAGTTTAAATTTATTGCCAACTCCTGATAATTATTCTCCCGTCAGGAACTAAAGAATGAATTAAAATGAAAATAATCAGACTCTTCACAAGTCAAACTCTGTGACTTCATCATTCAATTGGAAACTATAAACTAATTAGAGTAAGGAAGCAGTAGAAAATCCATTTATTAGAAATACAAATGAGAAGGAAAATTAAAATTAGTTCGGGAACCAAAACTAAGATTTACAGTAGTATTGGTAAAACTACAATTAAAAATGATTTGTCTTTATATTTACCTTTTCTTTATAAACTTTATATTTTAGCTAATATATTATTCATTGCAAAATACTTAAATGATTTAAATAGCTTTTAAGTTAACTTTGTACTTTTTCAATAATTCTTTTAGTCAATCTTTTGCTCTAAATTAATTTTCAAAATTTACTCTAAATGCCAATATTTATTTGAAATAATTAACTATATCAATTTTTCAAATTTAATATGACTATAACTATAATACTATGGTACTTAGGGGAACAGCGACAGACACGGGGTCTTTTCATTTTAAAACACAAACTAACCAGACTTTTAGTCAAACACTATGACTCAAGGAATACTAAAAAACAACAATCAAAATCAGAGAGCAATTAGCCCTTATTTTGATAGACAAGTACAATTCTTTCTAGGAAAAGGTCAACCTATATCGTCATAAAATTAATTGATACCATATACTTAAACTTTGAATTCTACTATTGATAAATAAGTAAATAAAAAGCCTTTTGTTCATTAAAGCTAGTAAAATTTGCATTCAAATACAGTGTCAAGCCAGAATAAGAATTATAGGGATACTTCAAGATCTTTGAATTTAATTATTATTTTAAATGGGTATCTATCTATCTTTGTTGTACTCTTTATAATTTATTCAGTCATACCTTTATCATTTATATTTTTGAATGACACCTCCTAGTATAACTCTTACAAGAAATATACCTAACTCCGCTCACCTCAGAAATACCAAGCCAACCTAAGCCCTTAAAACACAAACCTTTCTTAAAACTTTGGACTTGGTCAAGGTCAATAATTTACTTCTGCAGCTGTTAGAATGACTTATAAAAATAACGAAAAAGCGTTTACTGGTGAATCTCAAGCACTTTAGAATAAAAAGAAGAAACAGTCTAAGTAAAAATAGAATTGTAGCACTTTGGACAATTCTATGTAAAGCGCTTATTAAATTGGTGGTAGAAGTGGAAGCAGACATGGGAGAGAGCCCAGCTATACTAGGAATACTGTTAGTTTTATATCAAAACATATAGATAATTGATAATTACATAGGATGAATTTTCACTACAATTTATTTAAATTTTTTAATTAATACAATATAAATTTACTAGATTGCAAATATTAATTATAAATGTTCGAAAATGAGTGAGATATATAAATTTAGAAAATAAATGGGAGGGACTCCTTTCCCTTCTAAAATTTAGAGTTCTATTATTGTAGGAATACTTTTGATTTGGGAAATTAAATTATAAATATATAAATAGATGTTAAAAATATTGTCAGTTAACATTCTGGAAATCTAAAAAATATGGTACTTGCTTGATAGAGAATTCAAAATTAGCTGGACTTTAATATTGGTGGTACCCTTCTATTGCATCAAAGAAGCGAGATAACTTGACGTTAATTTGAGGTGATTTGTTTAGTTGATTTTAATGAAATAATTAAAGTCAAGTTATCTCGCTTCTTTGATGCAATAGAAGGGTACCACCAATATTAAAGTCCAGCTAATTTTGAATTCTCTATCAAGCAAGTACCATATTTTTTAGATTTCCAGAATGTTAACTGACAATATTTTTAACATCTATTTATATATTTATAATTTAATTTCCCAAGTATTCCTACAATAATAAAAACATGTAATTTTTATAAATTTATATAAATCTGTATCTTCCTTAATAAAAACCTTTTTACCTATTTAAACATGCATTAACTCACATATCTTGAAATATATTCAAATAACTTAATGAGAATTGCATTTATTGATAAAATCAATGATGTTTTTAATACTTTCTAATTTTTTATAAGGGATAAAATAAACCTTCAATTTTTGATTTAAAAATAGTTGCATAATAAAAGGGAAAGGGAGATTGAAGCAGTGATTTATGTGTTTCTCCGATAAATTTTATAAAATAAAAGAAATTATAATGTATGGAGCAGGAAAATGCTCTGTATTCAAAAAACCTCCCCCCAAATATAATGTGAAAAATTTATTAATTAAATATCCAAATATATTATGATAAAATAATATTACTATTTACAATTTAGATGATTCAAAGCAATATACTATTAATTTGTAACAGATAGATTATGCACTGCTTGCTTATATTTATGCAAAGTTATTATTGCGTATTTGTTCCGTAACAAAGTTATAATTTTTAATAAATTATCTAAGCTATTTAAAAAAGCCAAATAAATTTAAGTAAAAATAAACTTCTTGAGGTTTTTATTGGAATGATTTTCTAAGTCGTTTGTAATGAAGTGATATTTTTAAATTAAAATCTATTGAAAAATTATAATCTTAAAAATATAAATTAAATATAATTGAAATAGCATGATAATTTTTTAAATAATATAATTCTCATTTTCTTTATATAATTTAGTATTTACCAAAATATATTTTTTTAAAAATGTTAATTGATAAATTATTGCTAGTTAATAAAATAAAACCTAATAACATGTTTATAATATAAAATTTAATAATTCGTAGTAATAGCAAATATTATTGACATAATATTATGTATTTCATTGTTGCAAATTAGAAATACAAAAGTTGATGGGGAAATATCACAAATCAATTTTTATTAAAGCCGTTATAAACTATCAGCATTTTCCAATTTAAATTTGATTCAATATATTTGTAAAATATTAAATTTAATTATATGTTACACTATAGATTGTTGTATCTTGGCATTTCTTTTACAAAATTATTAAATATTCTTACTATGGCCCATGTTGATAAATCATTCCATAATTATAGAAGCCGAAGCCCGTTTATCAGCTATTTCCTAAGCCAAGACCACTGAATCTACTAAGTCTTACTATATTAACTTCCTTAAGTCTCCATTATGAGGTAGAACTGTCATATATTTAAAGAATTTTAAATCAATGACTATTAAATCGGAAATTTTATTAAAAAAACAAACTTTATTAAATAAAACTCGTTAGATTAGGTAATCTCTTAGATGATAGAGAGCTGTGTCGTTTATGTCCCCTTCAAAGTCTTTTATGGGGATGCCGTTCTACAACTGCTCTGAGTAGTTATAAGACCGATTGTCGATTATCAGTATATCTTATTTCTAACATTAATTTTAAATGATTTCTGGAATTAATAATAAATTTATGAATCTTCAAGTCACCTATTTTTCAATAGAATATCCAAGTTCTTAATATAATAATTGCGGCCAGGTCTTTAAATCAAGGAGTCCTTGAATAATCTATAGTCGAAAAATTCTTCACCCTCCGTTTCTATCACTGCTCTTAATATACCTTAACAGTACACTCTGCTTGAGTAAAATAGTTATGATAATTTATCAAGAACATGTTCAAGAAAATAATTCAATTAAAGTTAAATACATTAAAATTAAGTTAATCATTAAAATTGAAACGAAAAATATATAAAATTTATTGAGGATGTAAACATAACTATTTCAAAATGTTCCCTGAGTTCTCTCAATATTTCTTTCAATCCTGGTCTCAATACAATATAAATCTATAGTTGAAATCTTAATCCCCAAACTTAATTTATATACAATTAGTGTAAAATTTATTGAAAAATTTATCACAAAATCTAGAAATATTTAAGGAAACTTACACTTTAAACTGAGTTTTTAGTAAGTATGTCGACTGTCTCAGCATGCTCAGGAATGTTATTTTTATTCATACTAACTTTGGCAAGAGTCTCATCGAAATCGAACACTAAAGTCTTTTTCTCTATAAAATAAAATGTTAATGATGCTATTTTAAATTAAGAGATAATTGATTTGAATAAAAGCTACACCAGTTTCATAGATTAATATGCAAATTAAAGAGACCTTTTTAGATGTTTAGTAGAAATAAGTCCAAATAATACTGATAATATTGTAGGAATACATTTGACATTGGGAAAATAATTATAATTAAATTAAATTAAAATCAAAATCTTGGCAGTTAAAGTTGGCCAATTTAAACGATCTTGGGCTCATTCGATAGAAAATTCAAAATTAGCTGGACTTTACTATTGGCGGTAATATTTTATAGATCACTCAAGCGAGATAACCCGACTTTAATTAAACGCATCTTCATTCATTAAATTATACCCTCACATTAAAGTCGGGTTATCTCGCTTGAGTGATCGATAAAATATTACCGCCAATAGTAAAGTCCAGCTAATTTTGAATTTTCTATCGAATGAGCCCAAGATCGTTTAAATTGGCCAACTTTAACTGCCAAGATTTTGATTTTAATTTAATTTAATTATAACTATTTTCCCAATGTCAAATGTATTCCTACAATAATATATGTTGTAATTAATACTTAATGATTATGAGCCATATAAAATAAATTTATAGCTTAACATTTTTCCGCATATGTTGTTAATTGATTTCAAGCTATTAAAATTCTATATACTTACTATTTGTGACTTTTGGATATTTCTCTTTTTCAATTTGAATGTTTACATACTTAAAATTATTAGTAAAATTCTGAAAGTTTGACTGATTGTCAAAATGAGATACAATTCTGTACCTAGAGTGGATGGAGCTCTAAAATTCAGATGAGTCCTAATTTTAAGCTTTTATAGATCTGGGTGGCACTGAGAACACCTAGTCTGTTTTTCCAGAAGATTAGAGTCGATAAATAAATAAATCTATAAAATCATGATCGTAAAATATGGGCAAATACAGATATAGAAATTAATTATAAGTTTTTGATAAATGCTGCTGCTATATCTAAAAATTAAAGATTATATTAAAGTAACCCTAATAATTAGGTTTATATCTTGGGTTTGAGTTAGGTCTGTTCATGGATAAATTCTTGTTAGTTTGAGGGTGTTAAGAGGCTCCCTTATAAATCTTAAGCAGCGAATTATGAATATTGCTAGCTTACTCACCCGCTGGAGCTCTAATATGCCCAAAAGCACTTCGTTGATTTTTATTAAAAATTAAATTAAATTTAGTTCTATAAATATTAATTTAGGAATATATTTCTATAAATAATAAATTGATTAGACTAAGGCCTTGTAGGCCTTAATTTTATGATCGACTATTTGAGTTATTCGATATTAATGAATAAATCCGCTTTGCTTCTTTTTAGATGATTTATTATATCCTGGTCATCTGTTTTACCTCCTTGACATCCATGCCCACTTGGCAGCATATATACAAAGCTTTTGGCCCCTGGTATATTTGCTATCTCCCTTAAATTAATGAAATGTAGATTTTTATAGTCAAATATTTTATTATCCCCGAAATCCTGCAGATACTCACTTTTAATTTTGCCCACTGTGTTATTAGTAAAATCTACTTAGTTCAATCCAGATGTGTTTACTCCATCTTTAATCACTTAAATTTTGGCATTATTTATTAAATTTAGCCTTACTAGGCTTCTTTCTTCGCCTCCTCCTAGATTCAAACCGAAACCTGATACTATATTTAATATTAAGTTAGGATAATTTTTTAAGTTCACATTTAATAAAATTTAAAAGTAAATGAGGGATTAAAATATGTATTATTTGTGGGAGGATATATTTGGAATAATTATTTCCCAATAAATTTAAAACGATAGTACTAAATACTTAAAAATAGTATGGGAATAAATAATCCATGGTCCCACTACAATTACAAAAAAATAGATCATAAATTGATATAATTCATTATAAAATTCCTTAAAATATATAAAGGAAATCTATTTATAAGGAATTAAAAATATATTAATACTTCTTGAAAATAATAATATTATATGTAAATGCCTGATTTATATTTTCGAACAGCATCATTTGTTATTAGAAACTCCAAAACTTAAATTTTATGTTTTGTAGAATATAATAGAAAATCATTATTTTATTTATATTAATTAAAATTACATATAATCTTTCGTTTAGTTACGTTCAATTTTTGAGCCTCTCCTGCTGTTCCACATCTATAGAATTTACGCTTTTTTATTCGCCAGGTACAACTAGAATTTTGTTTTTAATTACTCTAAATCTATTAGGAATAAGAATTTTTTTCTTTAATGCTATTTAAAGTAAGTTTTATCCACAAATTCAAGCTTCAGAATCACATTAAGTCACTCGGATAATGGCCCCATGGGGGGGGCCGCTAAAAATCTTTTTCTATTTCTTACAAAATGTTCTAAAAATGATTAAAACATCAAAGTAACAGGTTATAAAAAATTAATAAGGTCTAAATGGACTTTTCGAAGGTATCTAGAGCTACTCAGGTCATAGTTACATTTTACATTAACATAAAAAAACATTAGATTTTGAAAAAATATTACTATTTATTTTTATTTATTTTATGTATAATATATTGGTTATTTCGCTATTTAATTACTGATATAATGATTAACTGTTAAAATAGTGTCTTTACAATCCTTGAAGTGTAATGATATATATCTTAACATTAAGAAAAGCTCTTCATGCTATTTTAACAGTTAATCATTATATCAGTAATTAAATAGCGAAATAACCAATATATTATACATAAAATAAATAAAAATAAATAGTAATATTTTTTCAAAATCTAATGTTTTTTTATGTTAATGTAAAATGTAACTATGACCTGAGTAGCTCTAGATACCTTCGAAAAGTCCATTTAGACCTTATTAATTTTTTATAACCTGTTACTTTGATGTTTTAATCATTTTTAGAACATTTTGTAAGAAATAGAAAAAGATTTTTAGCGGCCCCCCCCAGGGGGCCATTACCCAGTCACTCAAAAAATCTTATAAGATTTTACAATAATTATGTCTAGATTTATTGCTCCCTGAGTCTCTATTAATTATGAACTTAAAATTATGCTAATTGCTACAGCGGCAAGGAAAAAAATTAGTATGTATGAAAGTCATTGAATGATTATTTATAAATATATTCATGAAAACTTATTACAAAGAATTTTTTAAACTGAAAGCCACGCAGTTTTTATACATATCATTGAAAAAATTGTAAACTATTGTATTGTAATTTTTTCATCTTCCTTAGATTATTACTTTGATCTTATAGATAAGTGGGTTAATAGCTTGCATTAAGCATTCCTGAATTATATATTCAAATTAATATTTAAGCAGCTATTACTAAAAATTCCCAATCACCCAGTCAATTTAAATATTTCTTTAATTCTCCCTTATTTGGAGAGAACTTCATGCAACATAAAGTATTTCTAATTTAACTTTCTTGACCTATAAGAAATGTTATGAAATTAACTGTGTTTTTATAGACTTAAATTTTTCAAAATATTTTTCAATTTTTTTCTGAATTCTAAAAATAAATTCATCTTTAATTTTCTTTTTAGTTCTTCAAAATTTTCAATTTTATAACCAAGAATATAACTATAATATACAAAAAAATTTTGCACATCTTAATGTACTTGTAAATGTTAAATGAATGCATTAATTTTGCTATAATTTTCATATTTAAATATCTGAGTACCAATTCTTTTGAACTATGTATTCAAATGTTTTTTTATATTTGCTATTTTTATCTCTATATATTTTTCTCTATAATCTCTTCTTAGATATTTTTGATAATCTTTAAGGATTTTACATTTTTTACTTGAAAATCCTTTATAAAGTATGTTTTTGATTCTTAAAATTTTTTATTATATCCAGTCTAAATATAACTAATTTCAAATGTATATATTGCTTAATTCTCTTTATTATAATGATACCCACTACTTTAACCTCAATATTTATATGATATAAACTAATCAATTTTGAGGGTTTTATTGTAGTTTGTAGTTATATAATTAATATTTTAGAAGATGGGAAGTTTAAAAACAAAACAATTGTAGCCTCTTCTTATTTTAAAAATCTTTGAGGTTGTTTTGTGATGTATTTTAAATTAAATTTAATTCTTTTAGTTAGTCGGAAATCTTAAAATATTATTAACTTTAATTATTAATATAAAATATATTCCAACTCTATATAAACCTATAAAAGAGGGGTACAAATAATATTTTAGTTATTTAATAAATAAAGTAAACTATAAAAAATCCTCTTACAAAACATAACTTTAATTTATATTCCTTATTTGATCGTAAATAATAGAAAAAAGTACTTATTGATCCCTTTTTAAATAGATGTAAATATTTTACATTAAATTTAATTTCATCTGTAATAAGAGGTAGAATTGATGAAAACGAAAAGTACTTACCATTTTCGAAAGACCCATTCAGCATGGAAGTCAACTCGTTTCTTGAGGGATAACCTTTTGAAGCAATTAATGGATTTCTTGAGTTCACCTTCATTTAATAAAATATATATCAGCATTATTGAAATAATCGATTGTAAAAATATAAAATATAAACATATTAATCAGTCAATTTATTAAAAAAATCCTTTAAATTCTCTGACAAAATTAAACTATTATTAATGATATTATTAGTAAAATTGTTTCCTACATGTAATCATTAAATTTCATCTTCTAAATCACCCACTTATAATTTAAACTTATTAATTGAATCCAATATAGACTAGTAATATTTTGTTTAATCTTCAAACTTATTTTATTCTTTCACATCAATATCTGAGCTTAAATCCATTTACATATTTTTTACTTCGCTTTTTTATTATATTGTGTCTTGCAGTTATACTTTTCTATTAATATTTAATTACTTTCTGACTATTTTATTATGAACAACTTAATTCTTGAGAGTGATTTAAGTATTCATGTTTTCTGATTTAATTGGGACTACATTTTCAATATCTGTCTATTGTTTTTGAATAACAGGCTTTTCTAATTCTGGACGATTTGAAGATTTCCCCCCAATGATCTTTTTTGTGAAGAAATTTCTCTATAGTGGAGTAGTTTTTGTTGTAAGAGGGTAGCTTTAGAATGCTGACTTCTCTTATTTGTGATAAATTATTGGGTTGCCATTAGAATTTTTATTTAAGTTCTTAACAAGGTTATCATTAGAATTTTATAGGGGAGGGAATTAATCAATATAATTTTCTTAAAGTTAAATTTTTTTTAAAGAGAAAGTAAGTTTTATAAAATTAAAAATGAACACAACCATATTTATTTATTTTTTGAAAAAAATACAAAAGAGATAATATTTATAAAATTTAAGGTAAAAATAAACATAAATCTAAAATCACCTCTCTGAACTTTGACTTTTAATTGATTCACTAAAACTTTTAGATGAAGTAGAGTTTGATAATGAATTTCTTTTATCAGGTTGTGTGCTATCTCTCTAACTCACTTTAAAATCCTCGAAGCTTATCACTTCAATATCAGAATCTTCTTCATCTTCGATTATTACATTTAGATTTTACTATTTTGCCTTTGTATACTTAACAAATTGAAATTTTGGTGGAGAAACTTATGCTTTTTTCTTGCTAGATTTCTTGACCAACTTAATATTAGGCTATTGTATAATATCTTTTTGGTTAGTCTGTATTTATTTGGACTAAATGGTGTTTTAATCTACATTTTAGAAAAGTTTTATTCTAATTAGTGGAGAAGGCTATTATTGAATTGGAATTTGCTCGACTTTGTCTGCTCTATTTTACATAGGAATATGATCTTTCTACATAATATTGTCTTCAAATTCACGGTTAGGGCTGCTTTAAATTGAAGTTTCACAAGTTGATTCTTAATTCTAGCCTTTCTGTATAAAGCTGTTGAAAAGTTCAAGCATAGAAGTTTCTTAGGTTTCTAGACTAGATCTTTAATCAACTTTCTCTTCTGATGTAAAGAAACTATCTTAGCTTCTCCTGCTATGTTCGAAGGTTTCAATTTGCATATCTGAATCTAAGGAACTTGAAATTGATTTCAAAGATTTTGCTTCATCCATTCTTTTTACTTCAAGTCTAAACTACTCCAGCTCTATTTCGTCTATAATACTAAGCTAATCCAATTGTTCGTTTAATTGGTTAAGTATAATTTGGCTCACTTTAATCTATAATAGAGTATCTTTACCACACATTTAACGCAGACTGTCTTGTCTCTAATCACATGAATGATTACCAATTATACTCTCTAGTTTGGGCATAATATTTAGTTAGCTATTTGTCTCTACGAAGTATTTATTTGTGATGACTTACTTTCTCCTTTTCTTTGATCTTTTTTTATTGGCATTGTCTTCATATTTTTTATTACTTTTTCCTCAATTTGAACTGTCTGGAGATAATTCTTAATATTGAAATCTCTTATTTTTTGAAGGATCTTTGATAAATTATTTGTTATTTTAGGCATGATTTCTTCCAAGAGATTAATCAAAACATTTATTGGCTTTGATTTGAAACATATGCCCTCCAATTCCAAGTGATTAGTTAGTTTTTTGCATTTGAATTTGATAGGCTTAAATTTACTTTTAGAATGGATGGGATTCAATGTATTAGTATTCTAAGCAATAGAGGTTTTGAGAGATTTCCTGATTTTCTTGTTGGATATGGTTGTTAATTAGCTCAATATATTGAAGCATTTTGAGAATTTATAATTTCTTGTTTTTGTTTTAATTGCAAATTTTCAGTGATAGTAAAAAAACGAATACTAAAATTTTATCAATTATCTTTTGAATATTTGGAAATTTATTATATATCTTCATTAAACGACAAAAATTCAACTTTTCTCTCTTCTATAAAGCATTTATAATTTATATTTAAGATTGTGAAGAGAGGCAGTGTTTCTTTGATTTGAATTGACTCGCCACTAAACTCCTCAAGTTCACTTTAATTAATTCTGATTGTTTACTGAGGTGATATTTAGTTTAGTAACTACTTTTAATGATGTTCAAGATCATCCATTGTAATTATAATTATTTAATAACTGTAGGGGAAGGGGGCCTTTTATTAATCAAAGATTTTTATCTCATTAAAATGATTAGACTATACGAAATTTTAATGAATTGTGCAACAAACTTCACATCCCATTATTTATTATAATATATAATTAAAAGGAGTAATGGCAGACGAAGATAGTTAGCAATATAATGGAGTCAACATAATGAATGATGATGACGATGACGTAGTGCAGCAAAGTTCAAATAAACCAGGTCGCAGAGGAAACAAAAAGAAGGGCATGCTTAAAGATGATTGTAAGTAATTTTTATTTCTAAGAGTTAAGATTTAAATATTCATGTATGGGCATTTTGTTTCTGCATAAAAAAAGCATCAACGAAATCAAAGAAGCTTGTGAATGAATTCACTTCCTGATAAATAATGCCAATCTCCTATAAATCAGTCAATCATTCATTATTTTCAATTTTCAATAACTCTTTTCTATAGTACAACGCATGATGATTGGATTTGGTGAGAATGAAGAGCCCAGAGATGATATTGTAGGAATACATTCGAAATTGGGAAATTATAATTAAATAAATTAAAATTAAATCAAATTAGTGGTAGTTAAAGTTGACCAATTTAAACGATCTTAGGTTTTTTTTATAGAGAATTCAAAATTAGCTACTTTATTATTAGCGGTACTATTTTATCGCATCCCTGGAACGAGATAACTCGACTTTAATTAAACACCTCTATATTCATCAAATTATACCCTTACATCAAAGTGAAGCTATATCGTTCTAGGGATGCGATAAATAGTACCGCTAATAATAAAGCCCATCTAATTTTGAATTCTCTATAAAAAACCCTTAGATCGTTTAAATTGGTCAACTTTAACTGCCACTAATTTGATTTAATTTTAATTTATTTAATTATAATTTCCCATTTCCGAGTGTATTCCTACAATACTATGGAATTAATGGAGTTATATGTTATTGAGTTTATCACAAACCTCTCCCGTAGAGCTATGTCTAGAAGTGCCCGTGGAGGCTTCTCAACTATCTAGCTCAAAGATTTGTTAAAAGTGATTGAAGACGATGAGAAGAAATTCTTGAGAGTGCCCTATTTGTTGACTGGTATCTAGAGCATGGACATCAAAAAGATTCAGAGAGAGATGGACCCAACTGTGGGCAATAACGCTAATAAGGGGCTTTTAAATGCTTGAAAAGTTATCAGAAAGTGGTCAACTCATTGGTTTATTGGAATAGTATAAATGAAGCTAATTAATTTGATTTAATTTGTAAAATTAAAATTTTTTCATTCAATTACAGCTGATTAAATATCAATATAGTATAATTCATTTATCTATTTACTTGACTTTAAATTAAAAAATCTTTATCTATATCATATTAATTATCGGAATTAAATTTGAGATTAAATTTTAATTGAAAAATGAAAGCAAAATCAACAGCAGGTAAACACCATAATCTTTTATCATAAAACCTTGTCATTAATCATATTTTCATAGTTAAGAAGAGGATAAATAGAGGAAATATTTCTTCAGATGATCCTTGGTTTGAAGAGTAGCTCTTAAGTATGGATGTAGAACTGGAAAAAGTTAAGAAATAAGTTCTCAATAAGCCCAAGCAGCAAAGCAATGTCACAAAAAAGAGTCTGATTAAGTTTAGCCCTGAGTCTAAAAGCTCTCCTGATTTAAGAGGGACTAAGTTTAAATCCAAAATAAATGCCGACTTTATATTTAGAATATAACATATTGAATATTTTATCTTTGAAAATGATAAATATTATTGAAACAACTTAGACATTGTAAGCGATGACAAAAATCAAGACCTAAATAACACGTTCGATATTTTTCACAGTCCTCCCTCAATACCTCAAAACTTATAAGCACAATTTTCTTAATAACCAAAATTGAAGCTAATTGAAATAGATCTCGAAGATCTATAACCCTAACCTATTGCATAAACACCAAAATAGCACTAACTAATTGATCAGCGATAGATTATTATAGAAAATACCATAGATGAAAGTGGAAATTATTCTAAATTAAAGAATAAAGACTCAATTTTTGAAATGCCTCTGTAGATTAAATTAAATGGAGTATATATGGCAGATGACTATAACACTCCACATTTCAATCAAATTTAAGTCAAAAAGTAAAATCAACCTATTACTTAGACTTTAAATGAGGTCTCATAAACATAGTAACCTATATTAGAATCTGCTATTGACACTCCAAGTATTATAGATTAAAAACCTTCAATATTTATTGATAAATTGCAAACAGGAATATACTTGCAAGAAAATGAAAACACGAATTTGCCTGTGCTGATAAATATTATATAAAACTCTGATTTTTACATGAAATCTGTGACATTTGTAGAATCTAAGGCCGGGCAGAGAGGACTGCTAAAACCAGATAAAATTGAAGAAATTTAGAGTTAGTAAAGTACATTAGAGTTAAAGAAGATTTAGTTTATATAAGATAAGAGGCAAGACTTGAATTAATTATAATATTTATTTATTCGAATTATAATCAATAAAATTAAAGATAAAAAAGATTAAGGAATAGTTATAAATAATTGCAATAAAATAAGGATACCAATCGAATTAAGATTGTTTAATGTAAATTATGAATTATTTCATTAATCTCTAAAATTAAAGTAATTTTGTCTTAAAATATATGTAAATATGCTACTTAAATTATTTTTTCCAATTTTTGAATTTATTATAACTCTTATTTGGCATTTTAAATTTAAGAAAAATAATAAATATATTTTGAATGACATTATAAACAGTTTAGGAGAATAGATTGAATTAAAGTAAATCGAAGATGAGGAAGATTCTCAATAAATATTAAAATAAATTGAAAAGCTTTTACGAAAGGATTTAAAGCCATCGATATATGAAAATCATTTGAACCAGAAATCTTCCCAAATCTCAATATAAAATGTGTTTGAATAAGAGAAATGTCTCTATAAATTTACTGATTGTGATATTAACTTAGAAAAAGAATAATCTTTTATAAGATAAACTGAAGAATAAAACAAAAAAGGGCTGGAATAGTTACTATAATCTAAATAGCAAAATGATGCGCAATAATTTGAGTAACTGGAGCAATTGATAGAGAATAGTAAATTCTAAAGTTCAATTATACAAAACGAAGATGATTAGAATTAATAATTAACTAATCTGATTGATTAATTGCTATTGGATTATGAATAAATATCAGTCTAAACTTGCAATAAAATATTCTTGGCTTCGTCAAGTGATTTATAATTATAACAATAGAGAGAAGATGTAGTTAAATAAAGTGAGAATTCAAAAGAAGAATTAAGTAATAGCATAAAAGAAAGTTTCGATCTAGATAAAGATCTTAATTCTCTTAAACTAATGTTGAACGATATTCAAAATTAAAGCGAATCCTTAAGCTAAGCTAAAGATTTTTAACTTGAAGAAATCACTAGTCTTGAGCAACTTCTATAAATAAAAAGAGAAGAACTTAGTTAATATCAAAGCTTATATGAGAAATAGATTTCATTCATTAAAAATCAAATCCAAGACACATAAACTTAAGAAAGTCTTCTCCAAACCAAACAAGAAAACTTAAGACGTGAAAGAGAGTAATAAAATGATAGTCTTAAAGATAAAAAAGCTGCAAATTTAGATATGATTAAAGATAGATGTTTGTTACAAAACACTTCTTTAGAAGAGGATTCAGTTGAATAAGAAAGTTTATTATAGTAGAACTAAGCTGTGAATATAATTAATGAAATTGAGAGTTTAATTAGCTATAAAGTGCAGGAGCTATATCCATAGGTTGAAAGTAACAAGGAAAACCTTGGTTTTGTTAGTTAGGAATTTGAAAATATAAGAGAACTTGATAAAGTTAATGTATTAATTATTAATATACCACAATTCATAAGTATACAATAAGCATTTTCATTTTTTGGTATTTTGCGATACGGTGAGATTGAAGAAACTTCAAATTGAAGATTATGACTTAGACGTAGACTAATTGTCTAATTAAATTTGCAGTCATTAGTTTGATATAGCTAGCTAATAAGTAATCAATTAAATTCATGTAAGTTGGCATTTAAATGTCCTAATTCTAGCCAAAATGACTTTTGATATGTTTTCTATTAGATAAAATAATTATAAATTTAATAAACTCTTTTTGTACAGGCTTTGCTTAACACAGAGAACAATCTAGTGGAAATTTCAACAAATGGAATTACAAGAGATCAAGACGAGCTCTATTAGATTACAGAAGCATAGCGAATATTCTTTGCAAATTTAAAGTTATCCTCTCATTAATTAGACTTAGATCAAGAACTGATATTATCTGATATGCTTAAATATCAAGAGATAAGCTAGTCACAAGATGCTCAAATCTTATAGCAATCTACGCAACCAATCATTTTTATTTAAAAAAATAAAGTTAGTATTTACTCTTTATTTCATTATATATGTAGTAAAATAATTAGAAAATAGAGACTTCAAAAACTCCAAAACCCATAAACATAAAATTACTTAATTTTTAAATCTAGAAGCTAAAATAGAGCTTCGATTAGCAAGCTAGAGATAAATACGAGAACATCATAGTTGCAGAGACATAACTAAATAGCAGAAGAAACGAGCTTAAACAGCTGGAGCAAATTTAGAAACGAAAAGATGATATTATAAATGATTTGGAAATTTAAGCAGGGAAGTCGACTTTATTTAGTGAGAAAACTAACAACTCATTCACATCTAATGCTATGTATTTAAGCATAATAAGTAATAATATATTTATGAGAATATAGATAAATATACAATATATGTAGAACAGAGTAGATGAAGCTATTGATTATATAGTCTCTTAAGGGTGTAAAGTGCCCATACATAAAATAGGAGAAAATTACTATCAATTTGGAACTAGGAAGCTTTATATCATAAAATAATATTTATAATATAGTATAATTAAATTAAATTATATGAGTATATTACTTTAGTAAATTTTAGTAGAATAAATAATTATATTAATATCAAAGAGGATGCGAGAAGCTTGGAAATCATAGTGAGAGATAAAAGTGGAAAATGCTGTGAGGTCTATTAGTACATCAGAGAACATGAAGATCTAGAATATGAAAATATGGGTTTAAATAGGAGTAGCACAAATCTGAATCAATCTATGTAACAAACTACACCTGGTGATTATTTTATTTCATATCTCTTTTTATTTCATTTTATTATCCTTTTTATAAAGCAATGTGTTTATATTTGTGATTAGCTGAATGAAATAGAGTAACAAAGACAATAAATTTTGAGAAATGTGGCAGGAGTTAATAGACCAGCTAGCAGTATGAGTTAGAATGAAAATGTACAGACTACCTCTATTAAAATTGATAGACCAATGAGAAAATCTTAGCAATAGTCTTCACATTAGGTCATTTCAATTTCCAGTTCAAAATAAAAGTGATTATTCATAACTATATTATAATAATTATGATTTAGAATTTACAATTTGCATTAAATAACTATACAATCGAATTCATTATGAATAATTAAGCACAAATCTATGATTAAATTGCTAAATTTGAAATAATTAAGCTTAAATAGTTGAATTGATATATGAGTACTAGGTTACAACCTATTCCCAATTAGTAACTCAAAGAATGTGTTATTCTAGAGCACTTTAACATGAAATAGGTTAAGGTTTCATACTATTTTTGAAATGTTTTAAGGAGTTTTTTCACTCAAGTTTGGTGACTCTAATGATCCCAGAGTATTATTTACTGGCTTCTTCTTCGTGAGAGTCAGCTTCTTTAAGAGTGTCCATTTTATCCATGTTATTATTATATCGGTCTATTTCTCTTTGATTGTCTGATTGTATGGTGTTACTTGTATTCTTATATAGTTAAAAATTTATTAGTAAAATCAAAATTAAAAGTTTCTGTATAAAATAATAAAACCTAATTATTCTTGAGGTTGCCATTTAAAGCATTCCCATTATTACGCAGAGTAAAAGCTTTTAAGAATCCATTAGGCACCCCAATTGGATTGGAATAACTGGGTTTTGTATTATAGAATTAAAAATCATTATTATAATATTTTATTCTTATAAATTGGTAAAATCTTTCCAATTATTTCCAATTATAAATTCTTACACCAATATTTTAAACACCTAGATGCTAATCACCACTGTCATTATCGTTCTATTGCTATTTGCTGTTTGCTAATTTTCTATAATTAATGGGTTACAAGTTTAGATCCTGAACTTTCAATGGCAAATGCAATTTATCATCATCGAGGTCACTATCGTCAGCTGCCGCATGATTTGCACCATTATTATCAGCAGAATCTAAGTCTTCATTTAACTTGAATTCCTCCTCCTCTTAGTCCAGATAGTCATCCAATTTATTGTCAAACTTCGATTTCTCCATCTATTCAATAAAAATAGTATAAAAGGGTATTAGAAGTTACACAATAAATATGGATTGTGAGTTCTTTTTTATTTCCTTGGCGACGATGGGCGAGGTCTTTTTTACATAGCTGCTCTAGCGCTTTTAGTCGAATGGCAAGTCCAAATTCTTATTCAAATTTGTGAAAGATCCACGTAGCTTCTGCTGGAGGACCCCACTTAGCCTTGCTCGTAGACGGTTATTAAATAGAAATATTATTCAATGAATTCTTAACAGCAAGAGACTAAATTAAATTAATTGTATTTCATTATACCTTCTTTGCCTGTTCGAGCATTAGAAGAGCCACCTCGACTGCCTATACTTCTCGAACCTTATAAAAATTGAATTTATTTAGGTTATTAAGAATTCCATAAAACCTTAAGATTGTAGTTCATCTTTATCACCATTTCCACTGCTTCTTTTGTCAGTTAGATATTTATTGCCTGCCCCTAAATATGCATTATCATGCGAACCACTGTTGCTCTTAGACCCTCTACTGTTATAAACTATATCATAATCATATAATTTTGTAAAATAATTTATTATATCACCTTTGTTATTACTAGGCTTGTTTGCGTTGTTATTGGCATTAGGATCTAGTTTCTTTTTTACTGTTGATCTCTATCGCAGATCTTTGTTTTTATTTTCTATTGTCTTTTCTTACTACAAAATACATTTAATTTATAATAATGAATAGTTGTTTATTGATAACTAATAAAATAAGAAGTATTTTTATTAATTTACTTCATTCATTATAATGATTAATGTGATCTATGAATTAATTGAGTGATGCTTTGATTATAATTACAAATTCCCAACGCTTTTTTGAAGTTTTTATTTTTAAAGTAAAATCTCTTAATCATTTAATAAATAATTTTGGTGTTTTTATTTGATGAGTTTTTTTGAAAAATCCTCAAAACATTATTTTTATTTCCTTAAATATTCTTATCTCCCTTTATATTAAATTTTTTTTTTTTTATTACATTTAAGCTTTGAATAGCAATTTTACAAATAATTAACACTTAACATCACTAGTTATCGAAAAACTTGTTGATTAAATATATTAAAAAGGTGTAAAAATAATATAAATTTTCTCGCAAATATATAGATTAATTTTGTATTGCTGTATATCTTTTCTTTTGAATTATACTTACAGCTTCTTAAATTTTTACTTAATAATATAATTTATAGCTTATTTATAAAAATATAAAAAGCAGACTATAAAATTGACAAGATTATTCTTATTTTAAAGAGTAAAAATATTTCCAAAAAAATCATCGGCAGAACTTAAGAATCAAAGAAATTAATAATAATTTGGGATTTTTATTTTATAATTCTAAGAGTTTTAAATTGCTGTTTTTCCGAAAATGGGGACCAGACTGCTTTGATACCTCTGAGTGAGGTATATAGACTGTAAGAAAAATAATTGAATTTTAGCCTTATTTTAAGTTATTAAGTATCTTAAGTTCATTCAGTGAAATCTTATTATTATTATTAAGAAAATAGAAGTTTAGTTATATTATAAAATAATTAACATTTTTGTTATCAAACTTTCCGCTTTAATGCTATTTAAAATTTTAAATTCTTTGAGATCCCAATTCTTCACGAAATAGTCAATAGTCTATCTATCCTCATAGCCATTTGGGAAAGCGAATTCATACAAGCCAATCTTAGCATCTAAATTGATTTTAGGTTTAGGTCTCTCCTGCTCACAACATTATATCCCACCCATTTTACAATAAATATAAATTAATAATTAACTGCATTATTGTAGGAATACATGTGAATTTGAAAAATGAATTAAATTAAAATTAAAATTAATTATCTAGAGTAATGTATTAGAAAAAGTTCTTAATTCCTAACAATATTATACTCTCTATATTGCACATTAAAAATTAGAAGGTGGTTGTTATTGCTGCAATATATTTATCTAATCAGCCAAGTGAGAAAAAACTCTTTTACTGTTTTTATGAGTTTTCTTAAAATCAATATATCTCACATCCTGGGATAATTAACGAATTTTTACAAAAGTAAAGTTCAGCTAAATTTGCAGGATCTACAGTAGAATCGATTTATTTTTGAGTCCTTTGGATTTTATAACTGCCAAGATTTTAATATAATTAACTAATTTAATTTTAATTCATTTCCCCAAATTGAATGTTTTCCTAAAATATTAATATTTTTCATTTTAAATATTTATCATAGGTAGTTATTTGTTGAAAATTAAGCAATATATGTTTCTCAAACTTTTATTCTTTAGAATAGTAAAAACAAGAAATATAGATATTCTTTCAAAAAAGAAAATTGTCATAGAACTCTAGCTAATAAAAGATTTTAATGTAAAATACTTAAAAAATAGAATAAAAATGCGGATACTAAACTCTCTATACATAACATTAAAAGTATATAAATAAGATAAATTAGAATTGTCTAGACTTCCTTTATTAATTAAAGTGGAAAATCTAGAGAACATTATGAATTAAGTTTATATTAAATCTTAAAAAGCAATTTACATAATTTTTCCAAATTTAGTTTATAATGAGTAGTATTTTTTATAGGAGAATTTGTCTGTTTAAAACTAATTCAAAGTTTTGATATATCATTTTATTATCACTTTTATCGATTATTTATTAAATTTCTTAAATATGAAAAATTAAAAACAAACAGCCTAGTAACAATCAATGAATTTAGAGAACGTGCCAAATCACTTCTAACAATTCAATCAATCGTAAAAAATGAGTGAATGCTCATCCTAGCATAACATTAAGAAAAATTTGACTTCTCCACTTCAGGATAGCTCTAATTTAACTTAAAATTAGTAATGGCAGTAGGAATAAAATGTAAGAAGTGGCTTGAAGTAATCTTAAACTACTAGTAATCTAACAAATTAAAATGTGATTCATTAATAATCAACGCCGTAACTAGCCAAAGCTTCACCTGGTCCTTATAGTATATGAAAATATATGTTAATTATATTTTACAAGAATTCATGATAATTGTGAAGGTAATTTTTTAGAGAAACTTTAACAAATTTCTTTTTTTCTTCGAATAGTATAGGCAGCGCACAGAAACTACAGAAGACTCAAAGTAACCAGGCTTTCTGCTCCCCTCTTTCTCCCTTGAAAACCGGGACTGCCTCTTAAGCGTACATTTTAATGCCTGAACTTCAAGACGACAGACAATTACAACAAGCACTCGAAGCCAATTACATGGACAAAACAAATTAAATGGATAATCTTCAAATATACATTCAGAAACTTAATTTTGATTTACAAGCTAAAGTTGAGAGGTGTGAGTACCTTAGGTCTATGTATGATAACAAATTCCAAGAGACGAGGTAATTATTCTATTAAAATTTTAGTTTATAAGTTTAAAATAACTCATTTTACAACATTTCATGTTAAATAACCTTTTCTCTATGTATAGTGAGACTGAGTGCACATTGAAACGAGAGATCTTAGAAATCACTGAGAGATTGGAAATATTGAATTTGTTTACTAAAAGAGAGAAGTTTTCATCCAAGCAAGTTAAGGATAAGAATACTTTCAAGTTAGACATTTAAGAATCCAAATTGTAGAAGCTTGAGTAAGAACGAACTGAGCTTATTGAGTCAACTTAAACAACAGATCTTAATTTCATTTATTTTCTTGAGATATTTTAAATAAAATAGGGTTGATGGATTGATCCTTTTCTATTTTACTAACCTTTTAATTTGGTAAGTTTAAATATAATCTTCAAGTTAAATAAGCCCAAGAAGAACGAGAAATTAAGTTAAGAGCAGCTCTAAGACCTCTAGAAGATACTAAAAAGGAAATAGATCAGCAAATGTAAATTTATGAGGCTAGAAAGGGGGTCTGTGAATAGCACAGAGAAAGAATGTAGAAGCAGGTCAGAAGTAACCAAAATGATGAAACTAAGATTGTTGAAGCAATTAATCAGATTAACTAAGATTTAATTACTGTTATATAAACAACTTGAAAGAATTACTAACGTTTTTTTAATAAATAAAGACAATAGAAATTTGATGTCAGAGATGGACTTAATAAAAAGTGACCATCCCGATGAATACGATATATTTTTGAGAGAGTTTGATGAAGAGCTGTAATTGAAGCAAATCATTAAATTATAGTTACAATGTTAATCTTAATTGACTATATTTAATCTCGTTAAAATAAATCATTTAAGATAAGTTAAAGGTAGAAGAAAAGATTCAAAGACAAGAGAAATATTGCAAAAAATTAGAGACTGAAAACGAAAAAAATGAAGTTGAACTTAATTAAAACTTAAAATAACAATTATTAAGAGTTGATAAATAAGTCAGAGAGCTAAACAATTTTACCAATCACACTGAAAAGCTGGGGGGGAAGTTTCCTGCACTGGTTTATGATAAAAAAAAATCTTAGGGAAGTTTCGTGCACTTTTTTTGATTTTTCAATTAAATTAATTTTTATAATAACTATCAACCAACTTCAGGACTAATTTCATTGTTATAACTATACTTTAGTTTATTATTTCAATAGTCAATATCTATCTTTAGATTCCAAAAACTTTGACATTTTCATCTGATATTTGTAGGTTCTGTCTTTTAAATATGACATTGCTTTATAATAGTAATTCCAAATATTATATCCAATTGTTAGTGTAATTCTGATTCAATTTATCTTCTTCTTACTATGCCTATTTAATGTAAGACTATATTCTCTTGAGCTACTTAAACGGTGAACTATGTGCTCTTAATATTTAATGGGTCATAAAAATATTAAATTTTTTTATTTATGTAAAATTTATTAAATTTAATATAAAGAAAAAAACAGTGCAGGAAACTTCCTCGAGTGCAGGAAACTTCCCCCCCCCGAAAAGCTTATTGTCAGCAATTAAAACATCAAAAGAAATAATGAGATTCTCAAAGTTGAAAAGTTTTTATATGAGAAGGAATAAGAGTATAAGTGTCAAGGCTTATTTAACGTGGCCTCTTAAGAAACTTAACTTGAAAATATATTGCTGAAATATCAAGTGCCCTATCTTGAGAGATCTCTTGAATAGCTCTAGCAATAATTCTAGACTGACGATTAAAAACGTGATCAAGAACTTACTCAACTCAAACTTGAAATCTTGAATCACAACTAAATTGTATTTAATACAAACAATTAAACTCTTGTAAATGATGAAACTTAAGACAATTCTTACTTAAATTCCAATACCCCCGCGTGCGCAACAGGCAAACAATCTCAGAATTAAACACTAAGTAGACTCAACTAAAATAACTCATATCAAGATTTTTAATCATAAGCATAGAAAACCAAAGGCTAAGACTCAACTATGGCTTTGAAATGGGCCAATCAGAAGTATAATCAGGCTTTTGAGAGTCAAAAAGAGCAGAGATTTTTGTACAAGAAAAAAGTCGAAGTATTGTAACTTAAAATTCAGGAAATTAAGAATATTGCTATACATTAAGCAGGCTTTGACTTAGAACAGGTAAAACTTGAGTACTTGAAGAAAATTTGGGCGAGGATGAATTGTGACCAGGAGGAAAGATTCAATTTCTAGAATATACTTGAACTATACATTGAAAGAGTAAATTAAAGAGAAACTTTGCTTAATGCAGCTTTGTTAGAAAAGACTCAGATTGAAATTTTTTTATGTTTTATCTCCCTATTTATGCAACTTAATAATCAGATAGAGTAGGAATTCAATGAAAAGTAAAGCAATCTACAAACTAAAAGACTTTAGCTAGTAAATCAAAAAGATTAGGTCGAATAATGTTAGTAATAAGTTAAGGATCTATCAAGAAAAGAGAAAGCACTGTCTAAAAGTTTGGAAGAAAGATAAACCTAAGTTGAATTCTAATTGTTCAAATTTAAGTAAAATTAAATTTTATCTCATAATTAATACGATTAAAATTTGGTGAGAAGAACTTTGATGAGTACTATCACAGACATGAAGTTTTGTTTGAGGGAGTGAAAAAGACCTACGGTAAAAAGGTATGTGACAAAATGAAAACCTAGCAAAAACGTGAGTTCATAGAAATAACTGTCCAACAATATAAAAGACGGGTTTAAGAACTGAAAGACAGACAACTCAAAATAAATGAAAACGAAAAGATCCTCAAAGTTAAAGAAATGCGACTTGAGGAACAGGTTCGCAGAGATATTGATAAGAGTGAATAAGAATTGAGATTCTAAATCAATGACCTTAAAATTGTTGAATTATAGTTACAGGCCACAATTGAGGCATTAAGTGTGTATTTAATAAATAGACATGTTAAAAGCTTAAAAGTTTTAAGAGATCAAGAAAATTGTAGTGCAGATGTATAAGTCAAAGAACTATGATAGCCAGAAAGTTAATTATTTTCTTTTATTTTTAAGTTAGAATTCTTACACTGAATGATGAAATTAAATTGAAAATTCGTTGAGAGACTTAGACTTGAAGTACAAGATAAGGAGTTAGTAATAAAATTCAATTAATAATAAGAAGGAAATTTACAAAAAGTTTGGTACATCTTCTTCAATGACTCAAAAACCCTTTGATCCTTTAGAAGTCTCAATTTAATTATTAAATTAAAATTTAATTATTTTAATAGCTTTAATATTGAGGCATTGATGGAAGTGGACAGAGAAATAGAAATGATATTTTTTATAAGCTGAATCTTCGTTATGAAATTAGCAAGAAGCAGAAGTTCGTTGATATTTATTTACTCTTTAAGGAGTCAACTGTTTTTGAAAAGACTACAAACTATAAAGCCGAGGAGCAAGCTCTAAAATTAAGACTTGAAACCTTTAAGAAAGGTCAACTTGACCTTCAAAAGTCAATCAAGCCTTAACTAACTATGATGGAAAGGGAAATTAAAGAGCTAACATACTCAGTCAATTCAGGCAGAAAGAAACTTGAAAGCTTATTTGATAAGTATACTGTGCTTATGCAACAATAAACCCATATATTTTCCTTTTATTAAATTTTATGTATATTTCTAATTTTACAATTAAAAACTTTATAGAAATTTTAATCAGCGGTTAGTAGAAAAGTTATTAATATATATTTAAAGTAGCATCCTCATTTTACTTATTAGCTTGATTGCAATTAATTTCATTGAAAATCAAACTTTGCCTCGATTTATAAGTAATTGCTTTCACATTATTAATAATAACTTTCTTATATTAATTCAATATAATTTTAAATAATGACTTTTTATCATGAATTGATCGTATTTATTTTGACAAAAAGTTTCAATTTAACATAAAATAGATATTTGCAATTATTCATTGCCAAGGTATTCTTATTAGAATAAAATGTCCAAATTTTAATTTTTTATTTTATTATTTTATTATTTAAATTAAAATTGGATCAAACTAAGTTGATGTTTAAACTTTAAAAAATTGTATTTTTTTTATTTAGATATTCTAATGTTTTATTTAAGTTGAGGTCTTAGAAAATCAATCTAAATATGTAATTAAATATTGTAGGATAAGAAGCTGTTTTTTTAATAGTTCACAATTATTTCATAAAGTAGCTCCTAAATTTAATGAATATCTCATTCATCCATTAATCTTAATAAAATAGGAGATATTATATTTTATGACGAGGATTTATGTTTTAAATAAGTAATGATAAAAAGAACTATTGAAGAGAAATTCCCTGACTCTCATGACCTAGACCTTAACAATCAGGATTAGTTTAATGCCTTGTAAACCCAGATCTAGTAGTTCAACATCCAAGATGTTGACTAGAGCGACAGAGATTACAACGAAGTAAGCGGTTTAGAGTAGGAGGACACTGAGACTGTTCCCAAAATTTCAAGTCAAGGGTTCTAATTCGAGGAGGAATACAAGAAGATGTAGAGTATCATAGATGCTGATGAGAGAATGAAGATGCAGCCAATTGTTGACCAAGTGATTTCAAATATTTATATAAAGTGATTCAGGAAACATCAGAAGAGTATGATGAAGAAGAAAAGTCATTGAACTTAAAAAGGTCTGTAAGACTCCAGAATTAATCACAGCATAGCTCAACATCTGCTGTGTAGGTTACTGTTAACTCGTAAAACAATACTGTTACACAGAGCAAGCAAATAAAGGCGTCTCAGCACTCTAGTAAAACACTAAAGAGCGATAACATGGCTAAAATTGATAGAAACATGAAGGATTTGCTTTCTAATCGGAACGTATCAGGGGACATGAATATGACCTCATCAAGTCTTTCTTCTAATTTGACTAATGTTAGAAACCATGGAGAAATGTTCCTTGAGATTAATTGTGCTAACGGAGAGAGATTGGGACTTGATATTACCGGATGTCTCCCATAAGAAGTTGAATTCTTCAATAAAATCAAAGTGCTGTTTTAAGGAGAGGAAATTTCATATTTTTTAGCATAGAAGTCTCAATCACACTTCCGTGTTTGATTATTTCCATAAGAGAGGTTACGGAAGGCGACTCTTAAAGTTAAATGCCGACTTAAGCAAGTTTGAGGTATTAAAACTCATTCAAAATTAAATTATAAAGATTCATCTCAAGTGAGTGTTCAAGATATTTCTTAAGGGAGTCTGTCTCAAAGTTAGGCATCTTTTAATGAGAAATATAAATAAATTATTATTATTATACATTAACGAAGTTAATAAATAGAAATAAATGATTAAAAATTATAGAAAATTAGAGAAAGTTATTAATTGATAATATCTATTGTAGTATGCAGTAATTTACTCGATTTGTAAATGAGACTTTACGTAGTAATTATATTCGTCGTTTACTTTATTGAACATCTATTAATTTTATATGGTTTTAAATTAAAAAACAGAGATGATAAAGAATGTTGGTTCTAATATCAAAATCCAGTTAATTTTCAGTTGCCAAGATTTTAATTAGAGCAAATTTTATTTCGTCCAAAAAATTGATTTTAATTCTTAATATTATTCAATTTCATTATCCAAATACAGTTTTAATTGAGCATTATTGTAATTTTCAAGTCAAGAGAGACTAAGAAGAATATAGAGAAAAATGCATGTATGCCAGAATGTACCCATTCAGTTTGATATTGCATTAAAATCCTACTAATTAATTTATTCATAGCTCTGTTTTATATTTTCATAACTAATTTTAATATGCCTAATATTAAGCGATAAAACTCTAGAATTCGTTTGCACAGACTACGTCCAATTCAAAATACTAACTGATGGCTTGGAAGAGCTCCTTAAGAAAAGGGCTTTGATCCCTAAACTCTCAAGAAACGTGACAATTATTTGAGATATAGTGATGTTTAACTGTTATATTTGTGAAGTCTTATTTCATGCTTATTTGATATATGATTTAATCATTAAAAAGTATTAACTTTAACGCATTCAATTTAAATAGTTTAACTTAAAATAAGTATATTGGGATGAGATCAGATTTAAGTCTAATAAATTGCCCTATTTAAGCCAGCACATTTAAACACTTATAAACTAATTAATCAACTTAGACATTAATACACAAGTACAAGAATGAAAATCGCCATCATAATATTATAAATAAAAATATTGAAAATAGTATTAGAGTAATGAATATGATTAAAATAAGATAAGAATTTTTATATATCATTTCAGCCATTAAACCCTAAATTGTTTTTCATTAATTAAAATTTAATTTGGCTTCAGTTATGAGATATTCACATTAAAAAATTATCTTTATATGAGAAAATCTGATACAAACGAAAAATTTTAAATCCAATTTTATTAATAAATAATATTTTTATTTTGATTCTCTTCAGCTTAGCTGTTGCTCAAACAACAACACAATGGGATGCCAAGACAAGGACATGCACTCAAGCTACCGAGGCTACTGCTTGCGCCAATCTGACAAACGCTTGCTGTGGTTCAATTCAAACCAAGGTGGGAACCGCTGCTGCAGTCACTGTAAATAGATGCATTTAGAGAAACTTAGCAGAGGACATTCCATCACTTTCATATGTTTCCGGAACTACTATTGTCAAATCCAAAAACATTTATTTTATGATTGAATAATTAGAGAAAATAAGCTCAAATTTAGAATTGAACATACTCTTGTAATACAACCACTGTTGCATACGCTTGCTTGAATTAAACAAGACCATCTACATATGAAGTATATACCAAATGCAATAATGAAACTACCTGCTCTAGCGGATATTGTTGCGCCACAGTCAACTATACCATTCAACTAAATTAGTTTTATAAGAATTAATTATAAATTTGGAAAAAGATCATAATCTATAATATGCATTGTATAAAAATTCAATAAAATAATAAGCTAATTTAATTCTTAATTATATAATTGCAAGTTAAGCTACAAGAAATCTAACATAAGCTTTTGGGGTATATATCTATATTTATATTTATATATTTAACTTTTTTAGATTTAACATTTTTAGATTTATATTAATGAGCAAATTATCTAAAACTAGCAGAATTTTTTTGCATATAATCAAATTTGAAGTGAATCATTTTAAGATATTTAAAAATTCTTTATTAATTTCTAGATATCCTAAAGAATTAAAGACATATTTTCTATTTTCTATAAATTAAAATTTTAATATTAAAATCATTTGCTATAATTTATAAATGTCTTTATTATCAAAATTTTGTTTATAATTAGTTTATAGTAAGTCATTAGAATTTATTTTGAATAAATTTAATTTGAATTGATTTACACCCCCACAAACTCAATGCATTTATTGGATTTCTAATATTTTTATGAAAATTATTCAAATAAAAAGACATATATTTATAATTCCAGGATCAGTAGGCAGAGATAATGGATCAATTATTCAGCATTTGTTCGGAAACACTCAAAACATTTGATTTTTATCACTATATGATTTTCATGTTATATTAAATTTTATTTATGACTGCTTCCAACTTAGGAGATATCAATGTATAATCAATGTGCTATGCATCATTAAATCCAAGTTTCTACGCTTCAAGTGCAGTGTTCATTAGAGGAGCACTAGCAATCAACATTTATTATAAATGAAAAGGTTTTGATTAAATTTTAGATTATAAATTCAAAATTATTATTGACTATAGACAATTAAATTTTCAGGCAATAATTAGTGTCAAGGTAAAGGTAATAAATAAGATAATTGAAATAAATTTTTTCTAAGTAATTTGCACTTATTATTAATTGCCTTGACTCGTTAGGTCATTATAAACACAGTTTAATGAGTAAACACATTTAAATTAACAAACTTTAGAAATGTTTTTTCAATCAATTTTTTCTCAAAAAAATGGTCAGTTTAAATTTTATAAATTCTCTCTATTTATTAATACAAAATAACTTACCGTATTAATTCCTTTAATATTTTAGCCATTAATACTAACTTTTAATGCATATTATGTTTATTTTTTAATCGTCATTACTGTCGTTCTCGCCATTAACCTATGACATTTGGACAAATGAGAGAAATTCTCGAATTTAAAGACTTAACACACTATTCTATACAGAAATATGCTAAATTACCTATAGATATTAATATTTAGGATCCCCCCCACAATTCTGGAATTTCCGATCGTTCCAGAATCATTCTGGAATTCCAGAATAAGAATTCCAGCACCATGCTGGAATTCCATCATGAATCTGGAATTCCAGTTAATTTTATTATAATTACATGATAACTATTATTTAAAAGAAAATACTTAAAATGACTAATAATTTTCAAATTTTTTTAAATCACTTTATAGCCTGAGAAAAAAAATAATTTTATCTAAGATATCCTTCAATTTCTTTTTTAAAATTTATTTTTCTATAACTTAAAATAGTTTACAATGGCATAAATTCGAATAATTTTTATCATATTTTTACCTCGTTTATACAATTCTGTTATTATTCTGTGCAAATAAGATGTTGAATAATTCTGAGAACTTAGTCATTTATCACAAATTTAAACTCTCATAGTAAAATGATACTTAAAGATATTATTATTATTATTATTATTATTATTATTATTATTATTATTATTATTATTATTATTATTATTATTATTATTATTATTATTATTATTATTTAATGACAGGCTAATTATTATATAATATTATTACTAAATTAATTATTATTATTATTTGTTATTATTATTATATATTATTACTATCTAATTATCTCTAATGATTAGTTATTTTGTACTATTATTATTATTATTATTATTATTATTATATAAAATGAACATATATTTCCCATACTCAAATCAGCTTATAAATTTAAGTCTTTATGAAATAAATTCTTAATATATGAAAATAATAAAGCTTCGGATTAATCATTGACTTCATCCTACTATTTTTATTTCTTAATTATATGTTAAATATAGAAATTTTTCAAAGATAGACCACAGTCAATCCTACAATCTGCTTTTACATGCTAAATTAAAAGTACATTATTTCACTGATATTATCTACTATTTATTAAGTAATTTGTTTGGTAGAGTGTCAATTTATAGTTATAAAATTTTATTTCTATCTTTAAATAGTAGTAGTATTTTTCAGTTCAAATCTATTAAGATTACTAATTCTTGAAGTATAAATGTTTAATCATAAACACCTTCATAGAAGTTGTTTAGTTTTACAATAAATTTATATTTAATATTTAGGATTTCACAATTTTTAAATTGCAACACCTTATTTTCATTAATAGTAATTAAAAACAGTGTAGGAATTGTACTTTTAATTAAAAAAATCTTTATTTTAATGGTGGTATAAGATTTCTTGAACGATTAAATATTAAACGGATATTGTTACGTTATTCAAGTATTTCAAGATAATAATTGCGTTAATAAATGAAGGAACTTTAATAAATATAATTGGATAACATATAGTGACAAGTTGTACGATAATTACAGATGATTGGATTGTAACATCAAACTTATATCCGTTAATCAAGGGGGATACTGAAGTATTATAAAAAACAGAAAATTGAGTTTAGATAAGAACTAAAAAATAGAATAAACTTCGAATAATCTCACATTAAAATAAGAAATATTTATATAGATATATAACGGATCGATTCTAGCCTAACAAGAATAAGAGTTCTTAGAAATCTTATATACAGAAAGGCCCTAAATTTATTAAATAAATTATAATGACTCATTGATTATTAAAACAATTATATTTATTACAATTAGATTAGAGGGGAATTTGTTGATTGTAGTTATATAATTTTATAAGCTAAATAATAAAAAAGTTTTAGTAAAAAAAAGTTCTCAAAAAGTATTTTTTATAATTTTATTGAGTATGAAACTTCCCCCAAAATTTTAATCATCTTTTAAATTTCATTAATGAAAAAAGAGTATGAATTAGAAAAAAAATAATATTAAAGATTTATTACAAGGGATTCCAGAATAATTCTGGAATTCCAGAATTATGACTGGAATTCATTCATGATTCTGGAATTTTTGGTGATTCCAGAATGATTCTGGAACGATCGGAAATTCCAGAATTGTGGGGGGGATCCAATATTTAAATTTAAATTCTTAATTTCAGTTAAAAATTAAAAATAATGCGTTAGACTTTACTATCTTATCTAATATTCTTTATTTATTACTTAACGTCTTGGAATAATGAGCAATAAAGAATTAAAAAACTAGGTATTTAAAATAAAAATATTATCTTTATTTTTTTTTAATTTATTTTATATAGTCTCAATCACACCAGAGCAGAGAGGATACTTCTAAAAAATATTATATTTCTATATAAAGATATTGCAAATACCAATTATATATCTCAATAATTATTAAGCATCTTTTAATGGAATGAATGCAGGAAATGCCATAAAATTGCAGATCGAAAACACTATAAATGTTGAAAAAGTAATGAAGCTACATTTAATATATTGTAGCTAAGATATCATCAAGTACTAAAAGCAATGTAATTCAAAATATTATATTGCTAAAAAAAATTAAAATATTACATTTATCCTTATTCTCAATATAAAGACAAACTATATATTACTTTACCAATAATAATATATGATTTGATCACAATCAAATAAGTAGCTAACAGGCGTCAAGATAGATTGATTTATAATATAAATTTATACTATTATTCATAAAATCATTCAAAATGCTAAGGAAGCCTCTTCATCTCATTACAAAGTAAATAAATTATTATGTCCTTAAATTTATTGAGAAATGAAGCTAGTTATTCCGACTGTAACCCAAGATATTAATAATTTTATATTTGAAAAAAAATATATTCCTCTTAGTTTCATAAAAGCAAAGTCATTTGTCTAAGAATATGAGTTCAGCTGAATATCAGAGTTAAATTGGGAAATCACAATCAAATAAAGTAAAAAATTTACCTAATTATTTAATAAAATAAGGTTTTATTAAATGTGTTTTCAAATTAGGCATGTAAATTTATTCATAAATTTATAAGACCCCAATCAACAAATAAGTTTTAATTTTTTTAATTTTAAAAACATCGAAATTTCCTATTTCTATCTTTGTTAGATAATTAAGGTAGAGATATGAATGATTTTATTTTATGTATTGAAATTGAATAAGAGAGTGAATTTGTGAAATATTTATGAAAAATTTAAATTTTTTGTACTCCTTTGTATTCAGTTCTCAATCCAGTATCTATAATGTGGAGAAGAGAGAAAATAAACTTTACTATCACACTCCTCTATATTTTATGTCTCGAATAATCTTTCATCGCCGTTACTCATCCATGAAATTCAATTTAAAATAATTGACTTAGATTTTTATGATTAAATTTCATTAAAAAATTAGTTGCATTTAAAACTCTCTAAATTATAAGTTAAAAATACAAAAATATATCTATAAATTTACAAATTGAGGGGAACAGTTTCTTCTCTATAAATTTTTTATTTTTATCAAAGTTTTTTTTTTTTTTACTAATATTGATTCCTGATATATTAAAAGGATAATTGGGACAAACATTTAATTTTCCTATTTAAAAATGATTCATTGATATTAATCTTTTGTTTTTTAAGATACAACTTAGTTAATTTTATACTATATTATTAATTTAACTTTATCTATATTTATCTTTTATTCATTACTTATAATCTAAAAACAATGAGCAATCAAATCTTTGAAGCTTTTAGAAGCAACATAAATAATCCTTAATTTAAAAAAAAGATATTAATTTGACATTTTTATTTAAGATTTGTAAAATTGCATATAAAATAATTTATTTTCCATTAAACTCCCCCCCCCATATATTTATTTATGAGAGCGTATGTCTTTACCAGTCAAACCGTATCTCTAAGCACCACATCTGATACTTTTCAAGCCTCTTTGTATCTCGGTTTATTTCCTTAAGGTCATTCCGCTTGCGATAGAAGGAGTTTGTAATTAGAATAAATTATCTTAACCTTTTAAAAGGCAAAGACAGTGAATTAGAACGAATATTTATTGATTAACTTATTGTATAATGACTTGTTTTTTATTACAAAAAAAAGTTGATATTTTTAATTCAATATTAATTTTATTTTCCATTTACAACATAAACAATTAAATTTAAAAATTAGAAATATTTTAAAACATGGATTGGGGCATGCTAAATTTTAAATCTTTGAGAGAGGCATGTTTAAAAATTAGTATGCTAAAAAAGAAAAGGTTTTACATAAAATATGACTAATTAAAAATTAATATTTTAATTAATAAAATACCAGCATTAATTATAATAAATTTGAACATTTTATTGTATAATGATGTGTCATAATGCATAATTGGAGTTAATGGCCATCCTTAATTAATGGCGGCTTTCTAATATCAAAATTAATGTAAATATCGAACAATCTTTCATGTTTTCTAGAAAGTTAATTTTAAAAATATATCATTAAATTCATACAATCATTTTTAAGTTAATTCTTGGATAAACGTGAGAATGTGCAAAATCACTTTCTTCTTAAATTATGAATATCTTTAGATAATAAAATAAACACAGTTAGATCACTTCACTTTTAAAATATTTCTATAAAATAATTTATAAGTACAAAATAATACAGAATTCAATTGTATGTCCACTTCACTATTACTATTTAGTTGTCTAAATTAATTACTTAATAATTTTAAATAAAGTTTCTTCAAATTCAAATCAGAAGCCTTCAAAGAATGAAAGTTGCTATCCTCTCCGCTATTCTCCTCGGACTCGTCGTCTCTCAAACCACAACCACATTTGACGGTAGAACCAAGACCTGCACACTCTAAAATGAAGGTACTAATTGCGCTGACTTTTTAATAATTATTTTATTTATAATTTCTATTTAAAATGCCAAAAATATTGTAAACATATAAAAAGTTAAAGAATGGGAATAACTTAACTGATGCATGCTGCGGTACCATCGTTACCAGAGTTGGAACTGCTACTGCTGTCACCTCAACCAAGTGCATCTCAAGAAGACTCAAATCCTAAGACTATTAAAATTTATTTAACTTATGTATTTCAAATAAATTGAAATAAATGCTTGCAATTATTGATGTTAATTAAATCATATTTCTTATAATATTTAGTAATTTCTCAATAAATGCATAATAAACGAAAATATTTCATTTCCTAAGAAATTATACAATAAACATAATATTTCAAGAAAAAATTGAATATTTGTAGTATAAAAGATTATAACGGAGTTAAAACCTTTAAATTGAGTTAATATTCACAATTTTATTCAGGGGTTTTGGGGTTTTAAACTCTCCGATGATGTTAAGTCTGTTACCTACGGTACCACCACTGTCACCTATAACTGCTTGAACACCACTAAGCCATCAAACTACGAAACTTATACCACCTGTGTCAATTCAATCAAAACCCCAAAACCCCTTAATGAGGTTTATAAGTGCTTTGATTTGTAGGGAATTTGTTAGGGGTTGGGGTTATTAATAGGTTTTAATGTGAAATTTATAGTAAATGTATTTAATTTAATCACTCAAAATGCACTTTTAGATCATGTGGAAGAGGTCTGAAGTTTATTTTACTTAACCACAACTCTATCTTCTCTAATGCTATGTCTGATCTAGAGTTTGGTTTTAAGATTATTGATTCTGCCATTTATTTTAAAGATTGAGATACTCTGGTTTTGTCTATAAATTACTTGATTCTTTACTTAGCATCTTTCTCACACCTTGTAGAGTAGTAATCATTCCGAGGCATATCGCACTCTATTATTATTGCTGCTAAAGCCCACACATCCCATTGATAGTCTCCATCTCTCCAGTCTTCTCTTTCAGGATAATAGCCTGGAGTTCCCATAACACTTCCTAGCCTTGATACTTCTACCCTTAATGCTCTGTTGAAGTCAATAATTGTCACTCTTACAGGTGAGAAGTTTATCATAATATTCTCAGCTTCAAATCTCTATGAACAAAGCCTAACTTATGTAGCTCTTTTATACCTTGTAAGGTTTAAAGTGCTATCAAAGCAAGCTACTTATGATTCCTTTGATCAGTAATAAAATCTCTGAGGGTCAATTCATAGAGTGGGAGTCTGAAAGCAACATGATCCTTCGCAAGGAGAACAGCATCTAGCTTGATTAAGTAACTACACTCTTTAAACTTTGCTTGAGTGAGTACTTGATACTCATCTGTGAACTCCATCTAATATTTATCATCTCTTAAGAGATACTTGAAGGGATACACCTTGTATGCATACTGATGATCATTGATAACTTTCTTATCAAAGGAGTCTTCTAATATAAGGTAGCTTTAAAGTGAAGTGTCTAGGTCTACTTAGGCAAGAACTGGAATCTTTTTATATTGAATTTTAATCATAATCTTTGTGATTTCAGATGCTGGTAGGTTGCGTGATTTCCTCACATATTCTGATTCACAAGCTTGTTCGAGCTCTACCATTTTCGAAGATTCTCTTGCTTTTCTTTTGTTAAGTAGCTTCAATTCATCTTCATGCTTTTCAATCTCTAAATCTTTCTTGTGAGCTTTTAAAAGATGCTTCCTTAATTCTCTAGTATGAGCATACTGCTTATGGCACTCGAAGCAATCATACTTTCCGTCGATTTTTTCGTGCTTTAAGTATACTGTTGGCTTGGCTTCTCTATGCTCTTTCATATGCCTATACCAACTAGATTTATGAGCGAAGTCTCTCTCACACTTCTCACAAAAATATACTTCTACTTCTTCAGTTTGTATAGGAATTTCATTTATACCTTTCTCCTCCTCTCTGTCTCCCACACACTTGTTTGCCATTTATTTTCTATTATTAATTTCTATTTTAATAACAGAGACCTCAAGTGATAGCTCTGGTAGTTCCTTATGAGAGTTCATCTCGCAGCTATCACACTTTTTATTGCTCCCAAAGGTAAGTCTCATTTAGTTTTATCGAAGTGCTGTTGTTTTTCTTAAAATGTTAGCGCTCATATTTAAATTTGAATTTAAATTATAAAACTGCCTCTAAAACTGAGAGCTTATATGAGAGCTTTGCAAGCCTACAAGTATCAACGAGTTCTTAAAGTATGAGAGAAGAATTATGAGTGTTAAGAGACGATCCAGTTCTACATATTGGTGAGGAAGTAACCATTTTTACTTTCAATAATAAGTTGATTATAGTACGTACCGATTTAGGAAGTGCACCTAATAAGTACGTACTGCTTTAGGAGGTATTTTGTGATTTTATGATTAAAATTAGGGTGCTCCTAATTAAGTACTAGCTTTAATTAATGCTCCTAATTAAGTACTCGCATTTTAGGAGTTGCTCCTAATTAAGTACGTACCAATTTAAATTAAAAAATATGGAACTATAACAGTAGAATTTGATATCAATCTCTCAAGTTGAAACCAGTTCTCAAAACCTTCTCCATATCCTTCTTAGAGGTTGACCTCCTATAGGATGCCCATATTTAATAGTAAGTTTACAGAAGTATATAATTGAAATCAATAAACTTAAATTTGAATTCATTTCTTAGATCTGTAAACAAGATGGAGTCAATAAATGATGCAATGAAAAGAGTGCAAGCACAAGAATTGATTCAAAGATTTAGAAGCAAGGAGGATTTGCACCGCTACCTGGTGCAGCAACGTAATGAACTCATAGTAACTCATCTTGATAATGTAGTTGGTTTGTTCTTGCCAACGATGGAAGGTACCAAAATTTCAATTCTAGGGGCGATATTCTGCGAAGAGAAGAAAGTATTGAAAACTTAAGATGTAAAGTTTGCAGAGATTCCAAACTATCCAGAAATCTCAGTGACTAACTTATATGATGATGCTATGAACGACCCAGAGGTTTCGCTGTACTTGCCTACTAAGAAACAATTGTCAAATAAACTGCCTGAAAGAAACTATTTCTTTGGCATACTTGCAACAATTAAAGGTGATTACTTGAAAGAAAATTATTCAAGAATCTCATAAGAAAAGGTACAGCATCTCTTCAGAAGATAAGGACAAACAAGGGATCAAGATAAGTGAGAGCTGGCTATCAGAGCTGCAGAAGCACCCTTATATTTCAAATAAGATTTATAGCTTAACTCTTTAGAAAAATCTGGTACTGGCATCTTCTTGATGAAGGAATAGAGCAAGCTTCACAGAGAGCGAAAGTCGCAGACAAAGTATGAAGTCAGCAAGAGACTTTATTCAAATATTCAGCCACCAGAGTCAATGAACATAGATGCTGGAGCTGGCAGTAAGAGAAGAAACTTAGGTGGAGGGAAGCAAGAAGTAGAAGAAAAGAAAGAGAAGCCAGCTCCCTCTAAAGAATTTTAAATGTGACTTATATATTCATTAACTTAACTACAAAACTTATTTATATACATTCACTCTCCCTTCTTTAGCACACTTTTAAGCCAACAAATTATCTACTCTCTTCGCTGAGCTTTTAATAAAGTCTACTGTATCGATAGGTAGGTCATGCATCAAGTGATATAGCAGCAGTTTCTTGTAATGACCTTTTAATATTCCCCAGTAGAACTCAATTCCATTAAACTATGGACTGTAAGGTACGTTGAACACTGGCGTTATTCTAAGTTGTTCATAACTCTTCCTTGTTTCTTTGGTCTTATGAACAGAAAGATTATCAACGAGTAGTATAATCTCTTATTCAGGGTACTTCTCTCTCAGCTGTTCTAAGAACCTTATATACTACTCTGTCTTAATAGAGCGAGGATGAATAAGATAAGTTTCTAAACCAGTATCTTCGCTAATTCCTCCAAGAATAGCCATTGTTTATACCTTGACTTTCTAGTCATATACTTCTATGTTGCTATGCCTCTTATACCAAGACTTCTAGATGAAAGTGTTGAATGTAAACACAGCCTCGTCAGCATGAATAAACTTAATATTATTCTATTAGGCTCTCTGCATTTAATTATAAATATAATTTAAGTTGTTGTTGTAAAATGGCAGAGTGAAATCAATTACTCTCTTGATACGATTTACACCTTTGTAAGAGATACCGTTTCGTTTATAAATGTTTGCAACAGACTATGCAGAGATCTTCAACTCAGGGAACTGGCGATGAAACATAATAGCTCGTTAGTCGAGAGAGAAGTGAGCCCAATACTTCAAAGTTTTTTCATTAATAAGATAGTCAATATGCTTCTATAGAAACTTAGACTTCCTCTTAGGCTAAGAATTCAGCTATTATTGCTTTAATTACACAGCTTTCAAGCAGTGAGAACGAACAGTTGAGGGACTACGCTTTAAGAGCAGTGCAATAGACTTATAGTTCAGTACTGGTTTGAGTTATTCACTATACATTTCACATCCAAAACGCAGTTTAAACACTAAATCTATATACTCTTCATCATAAATAGACCCCAAAAGCTTGTAATTTAAGTCTCGCATTCAATTAATAACCCCAACCCCTAACGAATTCCCTACAAATCAAAGCACTTATAAACCTCATTAAGGGGTTTTGGGGTTTTGAATACAATATTAATATAAGATAAACATAATATAAATTATATTTATATTGATGATAAACATAATATAAATTATATTTATATTGATGAGAATTCAATTTAAATTAAAAATTAATTTCAATTAAATCTTTAGTTGTAAACAAATACATAGCTATTTTATTATAAATAAATTTTTGGCTTAAATATATATATATATTTAATGTATACCAAATTTAAAAACATAAATGCAATTGATATATTTTATGGATAATATTTTTTAAAAATATTATATTGAATTATTAAATGATACCTCATGCACCACCAGTGGATACTGCTGTGCCACCACCAACTATTATTTTAAATAAAATTTAATCTAAAAAATTGCATATCCCCAATAAAAAAAGTGGTGAACAATTTTCAATTAATATATATTTATGTATTTATTATCGCCAATTTATTTAATCTAAAAAAACAAATGCTTTATAGTTTAATATTATTTTTATTAGTTTCTATATTTTTAGTAACAATTAGTATATTTATTATATACATTTTAAAGTTCTCCTTAAAATGTACTTACTTCTATATTAGTGTTTTTTAACTTATATTATGTTAAAATAAATTATATTATTATTATCATTCTAATCTTCAAAACTCTCTATTAATTGATACAGTGAATAATTTCAATTGCTTATTTTTGGTCTTAAAAAGGGAATTAAGTTTATTCAAATTTGATGTAATTTTAAAATCAAAATTTTAGAAATATAAAATCTTTACTCTATTTTAACGATATTTTTAGCTTATCACTGAAAATTTCTTGAACTTAGCTCTAGTATTTTATTGTGAAAAAAATAATATTTAAAGGTTCTACATATAAGCTTATCTTAAATCTTTAATAATTATAAGCAGAAGTTTCTTAATTTTAAGTCATTTCAAAATGATGTATTTATTTTTTTTTCATTATTGTTCAATATTGCCTCTAAAAAATTAAAACAGCAACCTTTATATTGAGAACTTATAACATCAAAGTTTCCTTTTTGCATTTGAAAAAAAGATTATTTTTAAGCTGAAATTTATTAATAAATTTCTATTAATCATTAGCATTTATTCGCCATTTTGCTCTATCTTTTCTTCTACATTACCTACTTGAATGTTTAATATTTATATAACATTAATACTATAAATGGTAGAAAAATTGTATTGAAAAATTAGTCAATTACTAAATTTTAGGATAAACATCAATTTCATATTAAAATTTGGTACGTTTACTAGTGCTCTGAAAGTCTTGAAAATCACTGAAGGAAATCAAGCTAAATCTTAGAATTTTTAATTTTTACTTTAATAAATCTATTTCTATTCTATGCCATTTATATTAAATTTTTTTTTAATGAGAGTTTATGGGGTATTTATTACTATAAGTATTAAATCTTATATATTTTTGTAATAAATTATAAACTACACTCTCTCAACTGTTGTCAATAGAAACTTGACCACCACCCAATGTATTCCAGGCAGCATCGCAAGAGACTCCGGTTCAGTCATTAACCACTTGTTCAGCACCACTTAAAAATAAAAATCGTAAATATTTTTAATAGAATTTAAATTTAAAAATGCTAAAAATTATATTTACTGCTACTAGTGACATCTCAACTCAAGCTATCTGCTACGCCGGTCTTAACACCAACTTCTACGCTTCAAATGCTTTTTTATATATTATTTATTTTTTGAGATTTTAATCCTGTTGATTATTCTATATAATTCATAATATTTTGTTTATTTTAAATAAATGCAGTTCTCCTCAAGGGTGCCGTTGCTTTAGTCTTCGCCTCTCTTTTAGCTCTCGTTTATTGATTATGATTTAACCTATTTTTTAAAAATTAAAATTGATTAATATTTAGCTTATTTTATTAAATTGAACCTAACATTCTTATCCAAATAGAGATTTAAGATATACTTTAATCAACCTATTCTGGACCTAGCAAATTTCTTTTTAAACCTTTAAAACAAATAATTTTTATCTATAATTTTTACATATAAACCCTAACTTCTCATACCAATTTTATTTGCGTTTTATTACTCTCCCACTCTCATTTTATTTCATTCCTTGAACCTATATAATATTTAAAATTAAATTATTAAGTAAATTATAGAATTAGCATTAATATATAATCAAAAATACTTAATCAATACTAATTTTCAATATTAATTTTGTTAAATAATTTAAAAATAAATAAATTAATTAAAATAACATACCAACATAATTATTTTAATTAATTAATTAATTAATCAAAAGAATCCATAATTTTAATTAATTTTTATGTTTAATGCCAAATTGAAAATTATTGGCTATATTATCGAAGACAGTAAAAATCGAAGTATAAATAACGCTCTCAATATTAAGAATTATAATTTAAAATAAAATTACCTAAATTCATAAATATTTGGAGATATCTTTTGGTTAATTTATATATTAAAAAGTAAAAATAAATTTTGAATTTATTATAAAATAAATATTTTGTAATAAATTGCCCCCTTTATAAATAACTAGTCAATTAAGAATGAAAGTTGCTATCATAACAAATAAATAACATTTTGATAAATTTTTTTGTATATTTCTAATACTATCCTCTCCGCTATTCTCCTCGGACTCGTCGTCTCTCAAACCACAACCACATTTGACGGGAGAACCAAGACCTGCACACTCTAAAATGAAGGTACTAATTGCGCTGACTTTAAATTAAAAACATTTCTATATTAAAAATAAGATTTTATAAACCTAAATTATAATATATTATTTGCAAATTAATCAAATAAATGATTTAATAATTGAATAATTATCGATATTTATAATAAATTATTAATTTAAGATTTAATTTCAAATACAAATTAAAAGTAAAAATATTTTAAAGAGAAATAATTTAATATTAAGTTAATAAATTAATTTTATTATAAATAAATAAATTTTTTAATGGAAAATGCCATTCAATTATAAAACTAAAATTTACCTTATTCTTAATATATTTTAACAAAAAATAAAAATGAATATTATATAATAGGGGGGGGGGGCAACACCTAAACCAGTAACTTTTTTTTCATTTTCCTACCCTTCTTAAAACCCTGTAAATACATGAATAAGGTCAAATAAGGGCCAATAAATCTGAATTTATCACTAAAATTTACCCTAGACTGCTCCCTCGGGTCGAAAAGATCAAGTTTATATATAAATTCATCATATAAATATTCAGTTTTTTAAAGGTTTTTTTCAACCAAATAATATACTCTAAAATTATCAACTTTGCGAATTTTTAATTCTTTTATTGTTTATAAAAATAGAAATAAATATTTTATTTATACATGAATATAATTATTATTTTTTATCAAATTCCAAAATTCTTAGTTAAATTTTGAAATAATTTGATAAAAACTAATAAATATAGTCTTATTAAGGCTAATAGAAAACTAGCCTTCTTTTCATAATTAAAAATTGTAATTAATATCAGAATTTTATAAAAATTGAATATGAGACAAGTATCATCACACAGAACAGTTGTAATTAATCGTATTTTTTAATTAAACTTATAATTTACTCTAGAAATCGATAAAAAACGTCTAGGTATAGGAAAATAACTTTTTATACTTTCAACGCCTTTTTTAAGCATTCATTAAATTTATGATAAATTATAAATATATGCTTAAAAGTTAAAATTTTCTAATTTCAAATATTTTCTGGGTTGAGAGAAAATTTTGATTTTGAAAAATATATCATTTGTCATTCTTTCTCTATTTATACAAGAAATAAATTTAGAATACTTTCTAAAAATTATTACAAAAATACATGTTTAAGATTTACATTTTTTATAACCTTCTATTTTATGAAAGTTCGGCAAAAGCTACTCAAAATATAAGTTTTTTATAGAAATGACAGCATAATTTGACATCTTGTATTAAAATTAATGAATTATTCATGTTGAAGTGCACTCTAATAAAAGATTAATAAAATATTCGTTGAATGGAAAAATAATTGTGATAGCAACAGCAAAAGAAATTTATTATTTATTTTTCTAGTTACTTTAAAGAAATTAAGTATTAAGATATACATTATCAACAAGCAAGAATATAATATTTTACAATTTCTATGAAGTTGTTCATCATAAATATTTTAGAATCTCAAAAATATACCTTGAACACCATAATAATACCTATAATATTCCATAAGTTGTAACTCAATAAACTACATAACTAACAGGAATTTGGGTTTAAATATAAACTGATTAAAATTTATTAATATTTACTGAGTATTTTTTACCATCTGATACCAATAAAAATAAACCTTCCTCCCTTTTTTATTTATATCTTAATTTTCATTAATATAAAACAAAATTCTTTGTAAATAAGGGTTTTATACATGAATTATAAAACTTTAAATTAAAATCTTAAAATAATATTAGAAACTTAACTGATGCATGCTGCGGTACAATTAAAAACCTCAAATATTTATGTTTAATACGCAAATATAAAGTGCGAAGTTTATATTTTTATTCGACTTCTAATTATTTACAAAAATTAAATTAGTTAAAAGCAAGTATTGCTTAATTAAAACGATTAATAAAATTATGACTATTTTTTCATTTTTAAAGGATTTGATTTATACTAAATAATAAATGTCATATAAAAATTGCCAAAAATTTTAATTTCAAGAGGTAATTATTTCATCCATATATTTAATGCATTTGAATAAAAATATAAATGTAAAAAAAATATGCTGCATTCAAATATTTAAGATTTCAAAATTTAAAAATAATTTTTTTAAATAAAAAATTATTTCATTTTTAGTGCATTTTAGTCAATAATTAACATATATAAGAATAATTTCTATTTTCTCTAATTTTTTTATTTTCTTTATTATAAAAATGTACTTTTATTCATAAACTTATTAATATGGAATAATTATTTGCCATAAAATTTATAATTACTAAAAATCTTAATTATTAAGCTTTCAATTAGTATATCGAAATTTAATTAAATTTATCTAGATTTCATCACTTAAGTCCAACAAATTTAGGTTAAACATATATATACTTTAATTAAGATTTAAGGATCATAGATATTATATAGATTTAGCATTGACTATAAAATTAAAAGCACATACAGCATTATATCTCCTAAAATATAAAATTAAAAAGAATTTATTATAAGCAAGCCAGTTCTATTTTAAAGATATTCTATTCCGTTTTTCATAATATTAATATATTAATATCTGAAAATAATTAAAGGTTATGAATTGTTACTAGAGTCGGTACTGCTACTGCCGTCACTACTACTAAATGTATCTCAAGAAGACTTTCAGATGATGTCAAGAGTCTCACCTACGGTACTACAACTCAAAACCCTTGAAATAAGGTATTTAAACATCTTTAGTTCATATGATAGTTCAACTTGAATTTATATCAGTTTATAATTAAAAAATAAATAAATTTAATTTCATAATTTATAATATGCGGTTTAATATCTTTTACACTATATTATCTATGAAAAATACTTTATAAGTCGCATAATAAAATGTTAAAACAATAAATCGAGGAATAGTTATAATTCGTTAAATATTTATTTTTAAAATTTTAGTTTTTACTGTCACCTATAACTGTTTGAACACAACTAAGCCAGCAAACTACGAAACCTATACCACTTGCGTCAATCAATATAAGTTATATATTTATAACAAAATTATTTTATTGAATTTTATCAATAAATAATTAATTAAGACGTTTAGAAATTTTCAAATTTTATTAAAAATTATATATATTTTAATAAATGATACTTCTTGCACCACCAGTGGATATTGCTGCGCCACCACCAACTAAAATTTTAAAAGTTATACAATAATTTTTTATAATTGGGATACATTCTCATAAATGTATTCTTAAAAAAGGCAAAATTTCCGTCAACATATTGAAAATTTTGCCTTCTTTAGTTATTTTATATTGAAATTTTTAAATTATAAAAAATAAAATAAAATAAAGTAGAATCTTTTAAATTGGAATCTATTGATTATTATTTTTAAAATTTCATATTTTTACTAAGCTATATTAATAATAACATTGAAAAAATTATAACTTCAAAACTATCTATTTTCGTTATTTTCACAAAAATTTGACTAAATAGTTATCATCTTCCTAAAATTTAACATTTTTCTGATAATTTGATTTTTTGTCGCAAATTTTCAACTATTTTTAATGTTATTACAGCATCTGGATTATTAATAAGTCATTAATGGGAATATTTTGAAATTTAAGTTTGTACCTAATAGGAAACACTTGGTCCCCAAAACATTTTTTAACTTAATATTTAATAAACTACACAATCTCAACTGTTGTCAATAGAAACTTGACCACCACCCAATGTATTCCAGGCAGCATCGCAAGAGACTCCGGTTCAGTCATTAACCACTTGTTCAGCACCACTTAAAAATAAAAATCGTAGATATTATGGAATTTAAATTTAAAAATCTTTAAAATCTAAAAAAAAGTTAATATTTACTGCTACTAGTGACATCTCAACTCAAGCTATCTGCTACGCCGGTCTTAACACCAACTTCTACGCTTCATCAGCTGCTACACTAATGAAGGGTGCCGCTTCACTATTGTATAATTTACAATCATTTTTTTTATAATCTTTTGATTAGGAATTAATTTGAAAATATTGCCTGAATTTAGCCCATTCTACTTTCAAATTTATTATAAAAATGAAATTTCTATAATTATTAAAAATTTTATTGTTCGCAGGACTAGCCTTATTCCTTTTACATTGAAAATTTTTAACGCTTATTAAAGTTTAACTGTTATAGAATAATGTTAAAATATTTACCTTTACCCAATCTCAACCTATTCTCATCCTATAAAAGTTAAATTGGTCACATATATCAACTCAAATAAAATTAAAATAAAAAATACATTGACTTTGTTCTCATTAATTTATCTTTCTTATTTTAAATTTGAGATGCCAATAATATTATGAAAAAGAGATATTCAAAGGTAAATTAATATAGTGTGAAGAATATTAATAACTCCTATATAATTTCAAAAAGTGTGTTACTTGACTGCTAATTCGTCATATAAAGTCCATTTTCTTGCCATACAATCGAAAATGTGCAAGCTGAATAATAAATTTTTTAATTATAATGCTTTTTAATTAAAATTATAAGAAAATATAAATGCAATCCTTAACTGCCAAACCCAAATACTTGAGTGGTGTTGCCTTCATTTTTATAGAGCCCATCTAAGAATTCATCATCAACAGCATTATTTATATAGTGTGTGAACTCTTCTTTTCTAAAGTTATAAATAAAAGAGGTTTTAGAACCTGTTATTAGAATCTCCTCGTAGTTAACTTTAATTTTGAGAAATTTAAATCATTGTTACTATTGTAAATTGTTATAAAAGATTTATTAAAATATAAATTAACTTGGATAGCATAAGATTTTGAGTTTAATGCAACTCTGAAATTATTTGGCAATTTATGATTAATTTTTAGCCATTTTGGAATAAAAGCATCTGGTTTAGTGGGATGCATGTAAGCTCTCTTATTTTAAGAGAATGAAAGAATTTCATCTAGTTACTTTAAATCAAGCACTTAGATCTTCTATGTATTTATTGTTTTAAAAAAAGTATAAACTTCATTTTAATTTGGAAAGATTTGACAACCATAATTGATTAATATTTATCATAATAGGAATCGCATATAAAAGCCTATCATTCACAATGGTAATGATAAAATTGCCTTAATTTGAACTCAATCCATAAATTTCTTCAAAATTTTAAGTTTAAGTGTCATATCTCTCTAACATCGCTCTATCCGCCTTAATTGACTCTAGTTCTGATATAAAATACAAAAATCTTTGCCCTTAACTGCACATAGATATTTTTCTTCTTGGTACTGCCAGAGTTTTTGGGATTGATTGAAATTGCTTTTTGTCCTAGTTGAAATGCAGGAAGTTTTATGAGAATTGTTAATCTGTTGATTCGAATAGATATATTGATCCATTTAAGTGGAGAGTATCTTCACAAAAAATATGATTAAAAATGAAGTAAGAAAAAAAGAGTTTTCATGTCTTTAAGGGATTAAGAATTTTGAAGATTAAATGTTTTAGCGCTATCATTTTTTAAAAATCTAAGAGTCTAGTTTGTCCTATCCAGTTGATACATAAACTAGTCACTACCTTTGAATAGTTTTTGTTAATTAATGGAATTTAACCTCTTAATATTGCCTAATGTACCACTTCCAGCTGGTTTTACATTTGAGAGTCTTATATTATGCACAATTATCGCATCTTAAGTAGTTTCATTAGGAAAAAGTTGTTTCTCTTCTTCCTCTTATAGATTTTAGAGATTTGAGGTGGATCTTAACTAAATCATTTAGCTAGAACTCTGGTGATTTAGTAGTATAGAGTTATTCTCTTATATGTTTAAGAATTAGTTTTGAGATTGCTAATCATAAATTTGACTCTATTCTTCATCCATAGGTTAATTATATTCTTTTATAACATTGGGAGAAGGTACGATCCTTTTATTACTATTGTTTGACTGCTCCTTTTTAAACTGAGTTTTTTAAGGGGATAGTTATTCAAAAAATTAAAAAGCATCTTCAACTTGTAAGGTAATAACTTGGAAATTCTTGTCCACAAGTTGTCTTATTTCTTTCTCACTTATTTGTATATTGAAATCGTATTTGTAAGAGATATTTTTCTAAATATTTACCATTGTTTCCTAGATTTCCTTAAGCTGTCCATCAATCTGCTCGCAGTGATTTTCAAAGATCTCGTTGTGCTTCCTTATAAAATAAATTTAAAGTTTAACTAACTACAGTAGCTATACTATGTTCTCCTTAATCAAATCGTAATCATTGAGCGATCCATAAATTAGCTCCATTTTTTCTATATCATCTCTCATAAGAGTAATTGCCTGATACTTTTTGTAACTGTCCTTGTAAAGTCTATCAAATGAAGAATAAGTCTCCTCACATTTCAATTAATATTCATTTTGCATTTCACGCTTTTGATTTTGAATTACTTGGATTAAATTATCGAAAACTTTTGCTATCTACTCTTATACTTATTTTAATAAGCAATTACCCATTCATGATTAAAATGAAAACTTAAATTGGTCGTAATTTATACATAATCTCTTATACTGTATCAATTTCTAAATGTATTTGCCCCTTGACCTTCTCAAGTCTCTGATAATTTTGTTCCCAGTGTCCCAGTATTTCCATGAAATTTGACTTGAAACTTGTGTATAATTTTTTACAATGTCTCGCTTATAAAGCTATTGTCTGAACTTAATGTCCTTAGCTCTCATGCATATCAAGGCATTTAATAGAAAATTAATGAAATTTATAATAAATATATATGGTCAAGTAAATTAAACAAAAATCATCGATAATTTTATATTTCTAAAATATTAAATCAGTTTTCAATTATTTTATTTCCTATAATATACAGATCTAATGATTGTATTAAAATATAAATATATAACAAAAAGTATAATTGTCAAAATGTAAAATCATATCAATTTTGTTTTAGATTTTTTTAAACTTTTCTTTTAAATATTATTACCAAATTAATTCTTGATTTTATTTAATGATTTTTAGAAATTTGATAATATAAAAAACATCTTGGTCAGTAATACTGTAACTACTTCTATAAATTATAAATAAACTTTGATTTATAAGACTTCATTTTCCTGCAAATTTAATCGCAAATTCTATTATAAAAATTTAATTTTCATTCCTTTTATTATATTTTTTAATCTGAATAAACTTAATTTAATTTATGTTTTTATGAGTTATATTTTTCACAGACTCCCTTGAGATCTTATTCACAGAAGAACAGCAATTCATATCCAGAATGTTTCTAACAATATCTATTCTTTAGTTCTAATATTTTAACTTTATCAAAAATTAGTCATGAAAATATTTTATATATAGTTCTGGGTTCTGAGATTTAAGGGAGTCTTTCACAACACACAGTGGGCATTATTTCAAGCCTTTTTAAGTATTTAGCAATGTCAATTTCTGATCAGGGTGTTTTGGGCATGACTGAGATGAATTGTTGTAACTCATTTTGTTTTAATAATTACTAATTTTTTGATAATTTTTATATTTTTCATTCATTTCCTTAATGAAATAAAACCATATAAGGGATTAAGATTGAATAAAAGGGAAATCTTTAAATAATTATAAATATATAAATCAATGGGAGGAATGTGTTTTAAGGCTAATAACAGCCCAGATATTCCAAAGGATACAAAAAGAAACAATAATAATACAGCCAACAATGATGTTTAATTATATATAATATGGTATTAAAATTTCATATTATTATTGATGCTAGAAAACTATAGAACCAATATAAAGAACCTGAAAAATCACGTGTTAATGAAACTGACAAAGCAATCTTAGATATCAAAGCCCGACTCAAGATGCTTATTATAAAGTAATTTATCAATTATAATTACTATGAATTTACTTTAAATGTATTTCCCCCCCCCTTTACAATAAGACATACACTGAGAAACTTGAACATCAATCAACTCAGCAGTAAGCCAAAATCTAAGAACACCTATTAGTGTATTGTATTAGTTTTTATATATAATTTTGACCTAAAAGATAAGCAAAAACAGAGAGCTCTAATCGCTTTGAAACACAAGAAATTTTTGGAGTAGCAAATTGAGAAATCACTTGGAGCTTAAACTTTGCTGCAGTAAACCATTTAAAATGTTGAGAGTGCTGCTGTGGATGCTGAGGTGTTCCAAGCTTTGAAGAAGGGTGATGAGGTCATTTAATAATCTATATATAAAAAGAGCATTGTTAATTGCTTATTTTTAAGAGACATATAATTATGAATAATAAATTCCCATCATTACTCTCTAATTTTTAATAAACGGACAATCGAATCTGAAAACATTATACTTAATTAAATTACAGAGTTGAAGAGCAAGGCATCTTTAGAGGACTTTGAGGAGTTATATGAGAAGCACCAGGAGAACCTAGACAGATAGAAGATGGAGTAGGAGCTATTCGGGCAGGTGCTCAACGATGAGGATTTGGAAGATGAATTGGCCAAGTTAGATGCACTGATACTAGAGGATGAACTACCAGCTGCTGGATCTGCTCAGCTGGAGTATTCACAATAAATTTATTTAATTAATTTTTTCAAATTTAATTGAGTAAAAAAGAATTATTAAAAATTAGAATAAAATATATTTCCCATAGAAGTTAATTTAATAAAAATAGTTTATAATTGGTATCTTTAAATATAAACTCAAATATTGAAAATCTGATTCTAAAGCTTATTATAATTGCTTTATATTTAGGTAATTAGCAAGTACAATATTAACAAGAAGTTAAATAAGAAGAATAACCTGCATAGAAACAGAAAAGAGAATTAGTTGCTGTTTGAACAATATCAATCTTAATGCCTTATTTATTTAATAAAATGATATATAGAAATATAGTAATTTAAAAGAAAATTTATTATAAGTTTTGTCATCAAACTCTCATCATATTCATGAAATTGTGTTGTAAATGCGATTGTCTTGTCTGATCTTTGAGTCTCTAGTCGAATTAATCCATATTCTCATACATTTCCTCCACTAAATCGTAGTTGCTGCCTGTCACTCCATCGTTGTTTTCATCCTCATGATTCACCTACTCGTTAACTGCATACTTTTTGACATTTTCAACATAATAATGTATATAAATAACTGGATCGTCTAAATCAGGATCCATGCCCATATTGATCAATCGCTCCTCTTCTCTTAATTTAGCAAGTGTGTAAACTCTTTCCCCACCATCTCTGCCATTCACAGCAATGAAATCGTCATTTACAAATCCTACAAATATAATTATTACTCAAGCCAATGATGAAATGATATTTGATGTATATTTAAATATAAATATAACTTACTTGTGGGGACTCTGATGTTCTGCATGTATTTGTTCATGACATCGAGTTCTTTTAATTGGTTTTCAAGGCTGTCTGGGCCATGATCACTCACATCGTCGTCTATGTCGATTGGGTCTCTCACTTGATCACGCTGTTTCTATACTTATATTAATATATCATATTGTTATTATAAGTCATAATTTGTATAATTATATATACTACTGGGTCTTATTAAGGAAGTCTGCCTCCTCCATAGTTCACTTGCTATGTTCCTATTTGTTTAATTGGTGATTGATTCATACTTTCTAATGGTAATTAACAAAAATCGATTTAATATATTCTCTTCTAAGAAAGAAATGAATATAATTTAAATCAATTATAAATGGCTTAGCTAGACCAGATCCATAAAAGCTTAGTGGTTTTTCTTTTAAATTATGAGTAAGAATATCTTAATTCAGTGTGAATGGATTGTATAAATCTGCTGCGTCTAGATTCTCCTCATATGTCATTACTGGGATTTGCTATTGCAATAATTAATTGTAATTAGTCATTTTATTAAGAGATTTTTCTTTCTTATATATATATATAATCAAAATTAAGTAAAATCTTATTATTGATATAAAATTTTAAATTATAACTCAACAGAGAATGTGTGAATAATAGTAAAAATATAAGAGCTTAAAAAAAGAATTTCAATTTACGTGCATAATTAAAATGTAAAAAACATAATTACCAATTCTCGATATATTTTAAATAATAACATAGCTAAACTTGTTCAGAAAATATTAAAACTGAATGACTTGAAAGCAAATTGATTTAATTTTAAAATCAAAAATTCTTTATCTTGACAAAATAATTTTAATGCTTTTTAATGCAATAATAATATACCAATATTTTTAATTTTTGTAGACCTAAACGAGTAGATTTAATATTTAAATATTGATCGTTATTTACTATAGTAAATTTTAATTTCAATATATTTAGGCATTATTGCTATCCAATCGATCTCATGAAATTATTATTAGGCTACTATTAATGTTGATCGTATTATTCCTCTGCCTCTGCAAAAATATAAATGATATAACTAATAATTAATACAATTTCAAATATTATTGTATAATTTACTGAATATTTCTTGGATGGTTACCTTAATTCATATAACCTAGCTATCTCTCATTATTATTGGCAGTTGTTGTTCTGTCAATAAAATCTTATTGTCTTGGTATCATCATTCTTTGAGATTGCTGTTGAACTTATTATTGCATCTAATTCATAAAAATTTTAAAATATAGAGTAATTTAGACAGTTTAAATTTATCAATAAATGTATTATATATTTATTCATAACTTGACGAGAGTTTTGGGGGTAGTTCAATTATGGAAGTAACTGATTTGGATATTGTCTATCTTCGAAGTTTTAGTTTGAAATTTTTGGCTGTGCTTAAGGTACGAAATCATCTCTGTATAAAAGTTCAGCACGATTAGGGCTTGATATTAATGAAGATTGGCTTTCAAACTACATTATAAAAGGTAAAGTATTTTAATGCCAATATAAATAGTATTCAAATAGGTTGATAATAAAAACTACTTTTGAGGGCTAAACCTCTAATTAATTTACTGATGATAATCTTCTTAACTTGTCTAAATCTACGCTCCTCTCTGACTAATTCTATTGTTTTGATTAATCTGTTGAACTCTATCTCTTGACCCAGACCTATGATTGTTTCCTCTTAGGCTGCCTTGTAAATTCTGATTATTAATATACCCACTTATATGAGGAGTTACTTGAGTTTGTTAATCCTCAACATAAGTTTTCCTATAGAATTTATTTTACTGTTACTATTGCAACTTTTAGACTTATTAGTTACGATCTAGCGATTTACGCTCTATTGATCTCTTTCTCTGAGATTGTTGAGTGCCTTAAATGGTAGAAAGTGAGTTATTTTAAATCTATTAGTCTATCATTCTGGCATTACTATTTTGATATTAATTGCCCTTTTTGATTGGGGGTCTAATTAAAGATTGTTGCTATTAATTTTAAATGGGATTGTTTAAGTTTTGGCTTATAATTGGAGGAGGGTTTTGATAGTTCTACTATTGATTATAGCGTTGAGTTGATTTTTAACCTGAATAAGGCATTCTTTAAGAAGTTAAGAGATCATGCTAGAAATTTGGGTCTTCTTGCAATCCTGGTAAGAATTGATTTTAAATGTCATAATAATCTTCTGGTCTATCAAGTTATAAGTAAACATAATGAATATATAAGTCTTAAAATAATGAATTATACCTTTAATCATGAGTGTTAAAGATCTAATTATTTGGCAAAGGTGTTTATGCCATTCCATAAGTTCCATAGTCCTCTAAGAAAATTGGATAATTAGCCCAAAAGTCTGGTGTAATTCTAACAGCATCTAAAACTTATCTAATATTGGAAAGTAAATGCTCTCCAAGTGCCCAGACACACACAGCTCCAGTGCGAGATCCAAGAGATAGGAATCTTCCATCAGGTGAGAAAGAAAGTGATGATACTTCAAACAAAGATTTTAATTCTGCACATGCTCTCCCTGTTCCCACTTCAAACATTAAAAGAGTAGTCCTCTCCAGGTCTCTCTCATTTTGAGTAAGTGAGGGAGTACTATAAAGATAAAAGCATTAAATAATCATTATAATTTATATCACCAGTTAGATGAGGTACCAGATTTGCTGTATGTCTTGGATTAAAAGGAGGTACTTAAACTACAACATATAAACCGCTTGGATCGACTGTGCAATCTTGAGCATTTAATGGTATTTAAATTGTTCCTCTTAACTCTCCAGTATCAATTCTATAAAGATATAGTCTTCCCATGTTAGAAGTTACCATTAAATAGTCGTTACTAGGGTGTACATCAAAGCCAGTAATTTTACCTTCATCTATTATGAATTGAGAAACTGGGTTCTTAGTAAGTCTATGCGTTTTAAGTTCAATTTGCTGGAGCTAAATGCAATTTGGTGAAGTCGTACTTAGAATTCTAAAAGAAGTTTATAGGGCAGTATTCGATTATGGATTTAAAAGTAGATCATGATCATAGGTAGTGTTGGAATATATTGGTTTCTCATCTTAAATTCTAAGAGGGTTTAGCAAAGAACTAAAATTAAACTTATAGTTATCATTCTCAAGAATTTTCATTCTCATTTCTAACTAATTAGAATAGCAGAATCTCTAAGCGTCTTTTTCGATAATGCCAATCAATTAGAAGCTATTTCTCACATCATAGCAACATATTAAGCCAGATTTGAATGAAACAATAGCATAAAGTTCATCTTATGTTATATGAATATCCTTAATTGGGTCTTCAAGAGGAGCTTAATCAATTCCTTTAAGAAGTTAATGACTAGCTATGAATAATGCATTTTCTGATGTTAAACTTAAAATTTTAACAAAAAAATACAAATTAGATTGTCTCAGCTTACTTAAAAAACTCTTACAAATCCCTTATTATCACCAACTATTACAAGTGGAGACTTTGGATATATCTTAATTGATGTCAATTCTAAATTTTGAGTACTTTTCTCATTGAGCTTTCTTTGATAACTCAATGATTAATCAAAACATCCTTTAATCACATCTATATATGAAAATGACCATCTATCACCAAAATGTCTCCAAACAAAGATGCTCATGTCATGAGCACAAGTGATAAAAGAAGAATTTTGATTAGCGTTTTTACCATTATTTAGAACGGATGATCCTGTACTTAAAAAGTTGTCACCTGAGAGAAGCATAGATTTTTTCTTAACACTTTGTTGGTCAGGTACCCATTAGAGGCCAGAAACCTTCTAGAAATGTCCATATTAATAACCTAGGACAGCTTATGAAGGATTGGGGACAGTCCTATCAAGTACCACGAAACTTTAATCTTAATATTTGATATACAAAAATCTCATGTTGTGAGTAGTTGATATTTACAAAACTGCGGGTCCTAAAGAGTAAACAGATGGATCTTAATTTTACTATTGACTCAATCTTTTGTCTAAACTTAAAATATAAATTAGATTTCAATATTGTAGAAATACATTTAAATTTGGAAAATTAATTATAATTAAATTAAATATAAATCAAAATCGTGGCAGTTAAAGTTGACCAATTTAAACGATCTTGGGCTCATTCGATAGAGAATTCAAAATTAGCTGGACTTTATTATTGGCGGTACTATTTTATCGCATCCCTGGAGCGAGATAACTTCACTTTAATTAAAAGCCTCTTAATTCATTAAATTATACTCTCACATTAAACTCAAGTTATCTCGCTCTCTCAATGCAATAAAATGGTACCGCCAATAGTAAAGTCCAGCTAATTTTGAATTCTCTATCGAATGAGCCCAAGATCGTTTAAATTGGTCAACTTTAACTGCCACTAATTTGATTTATATTTAATTTAATTATAATTAATTTTCCAAATTCAAATGTATTTCTACAATAGTATGACAAAGGTTTAAGTTTATGAGATTAGATTAATTCAATTGGAAATTCTACAGGACTCCTAATTAATAAGGCACTTCATTTATGAATTATAGAGATGCCAGATGATAAACACATATTGTTCCTCTATCTGTACCCAATAAGAGTTTATCGTGTGCTGTCGTAATACTCATATCCATTTAATTTTTGAAATAAATTCTTTAAGATATTCTCTCTTAAATCGATTATTTTTAATCTATGAATTCCTCAGATTATATTTTATTTCGAACTTAATAATTATCATTATAAAATGATTAAATTTAAGGGGGAGGGAAGTTTCCTGCACTGATTTATGATAAAAATAAAATTTTAGGGAAGTTTTCTGCACTTTTTTATATTTTATATTTTTTAATTTTTTAAATTAAATTAATCTTTATATCAACTATCAACTAACTTCAGGACTAATTTGATTGTTATAATTTTACTTTAATTTATTAATCAATAGTCAAGGTCTTTATTCAGATTCCAAAAACTCTGACATTTTTCATATGATGAATGTAGGTTATGTCTCTTTAGTTTTATATTACTTTACCATATTATTTGTAAATATTGTATCCAATTGTTAGTGAAATTCTGATTGAATTTACTTTGTTTTTCTATACCTATATAATGTTAGACTATATTTTCTTAAACTACTTCAATGATGAACAATATCTTAAAAATTTAATGGGAGCTAAGAATATTAATTTGTTAATTTATGTAAAATTTATTAAATTTAACATAAATAAAAAAAACAGTGCAGGAAACTTTCCCCCCCCAAATTTAATTATTTGATTTTAAGCAATAATAGTTGTGAAATAAGTCATGTCTTTCTTAACAGTAAACCATCACTAATATTAATATAAAATTCTTTACATTTAATCTTTTTTTTTACAATTCTCAATAATATTTAAAGTTTACTGATAAACTCCCCTTCTTAATCCAAAATTAAAACCTTCCCATTATCTCCTAATATCAATAAATATCCAGTAAGATCAGCTGTGATGCACTATTTCATATTTTGCTTAATCTGTATTCTTTTAAGTAAATCTGCATGACCCTGCTAGTATTCCCAAATTTTAATTGCTTATCTCTCTAAAGTTAAGAATTTCAATCTTTAGTTTATAGAAAGCTGCTGCTATGAACCATAAACTTAGATTATAGTCATTTTAAAACTTTCTTAAGAGCAGTAAAATGTTCAGTTGTTTTATTAACAGTTTACTGAGACCCATTAGCATTGATAGATTGTTAATGAAGAGACCCTGCGCTATAACTTTACTTTGGTAGAATTTGTAGACCTAAACAACTATTTTGAAGTTCAAGCTCTAATTAATTGACCATTTCTACTCTCTGCTGTCTATTCAAATTCCAAAGAGTGGCTCTGTAGCCTGATCCGGCATCAGTCGAGGAAGACTCTAAAACGAAGAATAAACTTCCTACTTTTTCAAAGGAAATTTGAATGTTTTTAGGTTGTGGGTAGTTTGAACCTGCCTGATAGATGTAGCTCCCATTTTAAATAAATTTAATTTAATAATAAGAAGGATATATGGCTTCAATGAAAATTAATTTCCTCATTTTAGTTCTGAGATTTTGGAATCTTGACTTCCTGCAAACATTGCCCTTTTTACCAATTCCACAAACACATTGAACTATTTGATGATGAATTGGGATCATTAACATCATTTCTATCATAGTCGACTGATATCTTGAACTTTTACTATATAATAATAAAAGTATAACATATAAAATATGATAAATATCAAAAAGTCTCCTCCGGTTTGTGAAGCACCTGCACCAGGAGGGGAAAAAGCCAAAGCAAATAATTCATGTTAATGGTGCACTAGATTTATCTTTTGATCTGTCATCATATCATAAACTACTATCATGCAACCTATTCACAAAAAGGTTTAACAATTCACAAATTATTTTGAATGTTTCTTTTCTTTGGTAAATATAAATATATATTTTTATTAATTTGAAACTTTATGAATGCGAAACAAGAAAAGTCATTAAAATTTCATTTGAAATATTATGAAAAATTACAGTAACATTTATCATCATTTGTAAGAATATTAGAATAAATATGTTAATAATATCTTTTATTTACCTGAACTGTAAGCTACTATTGGTCTTGTTGGATGAAGACATGTTTGTGATGCCCCTCCAATTAAATCCAGCAAATAGAAATCTTCCTAAACAGGTGCAGTTGCTGCAGCTACTTGTTATTGCAAACTCATTTTATTTATAATTCTATAAATAATGAAATATTTAAAGTGATTTGTCAATAATTGGGATTAGGAAACTGCTGTTGTTACTATTATGCAAACATATTGAATGAATTAATGTATATTTTTATTTTTCAAATTATTTTAAATTTTATTTCTTATTATTAATTTTACTCACTATCGATAACAGCTTAATATAAAGAATAAGTAAAAATTAATCTATTATTTTAGATTATTGATCTTTTTACAAGAATTCTAAATGAAATAGTAATAAAGAAACCTTTTTAATAAATAAAAATAAAGCTTTTTAATAAGAAAATTCATCTTAATTAATTATAAAATGGAGTAAACCAATAAATAAAACACCAATCCAGTTGCTTATAACATCCCCTCCTCTCGAGGGAATCTGCTCTAAAATTAATAAGTTTAACAAGCCAGATATTTGGTAAGTACATATAAATTACATTTTGAGACAATTTTAATGCGTGAAATTTGCATAAAATACTATCTCTTACTCATTATAAATATATTAGAAACATAACATGGATTTGAATTCACCCAGAACACAGCAAGCTTTCCTAAATTTAGGTTTAACAATCGAAGATATTCAATAAAAGTAGGCATAAATATATTGGATTCATTATTACAATCATAATATGGAAATTATAGAAATAATTAATGCTCTTTTTATAGGCCAAGGCAATAAGTTAACAATAAGAGTCTTTCAGAGGAAGCCAATGAATTTAAGTTTAAGCAATATGTCAACAGAGTAAATTTAAAGGGGGTGTATATATTTACACAATATTCACAATTTTTTAATGAAAACTCTAGCCCCCCCCTACAAAAATTTATTATTTTATTTCTCGAAATGACGCTGTGAAGCGAATTTAGCATGAAAGAAAAGAATTAATGAGGAGGAATAAGCAAAATGCGCTGACTCTAGATTATAATTTTGATTGAAAAAAACTTAATTTATTAAAATCTTTCTTTATAAGTACTGAATGGAGGGATAAGCATGATGAGGCCATAAACTTCAGGTGGAGTAGGAACTTCATAATATAACACTATAAATTACCCCTAATCAACTAAAAATCAAATTATTAGAAAAGATTTATAAAGTTAAGCCACAATCAGTGGAGGAGGAAGGGGATTGAGCTCATTGAATTTCAATAGTACCATAAAAAATGGGAGTATAAGCAGGATATAGAATGGTGCAAACTAGACGATGCAAAACAACAATCAGAATGGAATTATCTAATTAATTTATAAATTTAGGCTGATTCTTCAAATTTACAAATGAAGTTGATAGTTTCTCAATATATTTGACTATTGTTAATTTTTAATGGTACTCTACTTATTATTTTTTACTCTTACGAAGCTATTTATAAAAAATCTATTTGTTTTAAATTATCGACACGAATCAGTATTAATTGCAGCTAATAAAATCCCAAGGAAATTTCCAAATCCAAAAAGAACAAAATGAGTTAAAATCCTTCCTCACTCGTGAAAAAGAGAAAACAAAAATGCTCAAGAACATGGAGAAAAGATTCGCCATATTGGAGGAGAAGCAGAAAGAAAAAATGAAAATTATTAAAGAAATTGCCAAAGCCAAGGATGAGAAGAGATAGATAAAGAGTTAAGCATGGAGGTAGAAAGAAGCTGAGTGGCAGAAAAGTATAGAGAAAAAAGCTTTGAATATGAGTAAATATTGTTAAATATGATAGTTCAGAGTAAAATTCATTAATAAATATTCCAACTCTAAATACATGATATTTATTTATATTTTATATTAAATAACAACAATAAGGTATAAACCGCAGTTTGGATAAATCTCAATTGCAAAAGAGCACAATTCCCATTAAAATATTATAGTAAATAAAAAGTTTTATTATTATTATTATTATTATTATTATTATTATTATTATTATTATTATGAAATGATGTCATCATTCAAGCACACTGCTTCTCAAATAATGATATAATAGAGAATACAGCAGTCTAAGCAACGTAGATTCCAGATGGATTAAGAAGTTGAACAGAAAATTGAGAGAGATAAACAACAATACATTGAAAAGTGTAAGTGTATAGAAATTGTTTCAAAATCTATAAACCACATTCTTTATTCAATATGTTTCAATTTTATACAATATTTTACATATAGAATTGAGAAGTGCCATTAATCATGAATTAGTGATGGAAGATATGGTCAGCAATTTAAGAGATAAAACTTAGTCAGGTAAGGTATTAATGAATAAAAGTATTTAAGTTTTCATAATCTACATTTTATGTCTTTGCAAGTTACTAAGATTTTTGCATGTATAGTTCAGTTATAAAAGCATGAATTTATATAAAGTAGAGACATACACAATGACCTCCTGCATGAAGTGAATTACCTCACAAAAACAGAATAAATTTTGAAAAAACGTGACGAATAAGAAAAGAGATTTGAAGAAAAAGCTAAAAGATTGCAAACATTACATATGGCGAAGAGGGAGAGATTTGAGTCTCATAAGAAAGAACAATAATCTAAAATTAAAGACATGTAGAAGTAATAAATGGCCATTGAGAGAAGCAAATATGAAACAATGACTTCGATTATGAGAGGAGAAATGCATAATATCAATTAGTCTGGGAATAATCAACATTTCGCAAGTGCCATGAAAATGTCTGAAAGTATGAGTCGATTGGGAGATAGACATGGACTTCTTTCTGCGAATGTATGTTACACTTAAATTATGATTACAATCTTTGACTTATAGAGTTCACGGGGATTCTCAAGGGCTTAAAAAGAGAAAATACAGTTAAAAAGAGAGATAGTAGAGGAAAATCTGGATAGAGAGCGCAGAAAACTAGAATGGAAAAAGCTTAATATTTTGGCAAAAGAATAAATTTATGAAGAAAAGATCAAAGCATAGAGAGATTAGTAGAAGTAGCTTCTATATTCTTAAAAGTAAGTCCTTTTAGAATTTTTTTTTATAATTGGGATAATTTTTACTTTGTATATCAGAGGTATTAATCATATATCAATATAGTAACATGCGAATAAAAAAGAACTGTGAAAGAGACAAAATAATATCAACCATTACACTTGTCAAAGCAGCCCCCTTTTCCCCTACATCACGAAGATTAATAGAGAGAACTCTCCCTTAAAGTGCTGGCTAAGAATTAATGGATATTTACAGAGACTCTTCAGAAGAAAGAAGGAAGAAAAAAGAAGATGAAAAGAACCAGTTTTGATTTAAGACAACTTAACATAATAATTATTAACTATTGTTTGGAATTTATTGATATTTGAATAGTTTATAAGTTAAATTATTTATAAATTTAATATCATGACTTCTTAAACAAACCAAAGAAACCTCCAATTTTCTTCTTAGGTTCTTCCACTTTCTTTTCTTTCTTCCTTCTATTCCAACACTAATGGTTAAACTAATTCAAATAAATTGATTATTTTTGAATATTTTCTTAAATAATTTTAATGAGTATTTTTTAGCTTTTCTATATTAAATTTGTAGTGAATGCTGCTGGAGTTTGCATACCACTGGGGTCATTATTGTATCTATCGAAGTCAGGGTCTCCTCCCGGGTAGTTAGCCTAGTATCTATCTCTCACGTTTGGATTGCCCATATTATAGCCAGATCCACCAGCCATTGAGTTAAAAGAACGACGAGAGGCTTGTGACTAACCTCTCTGAGACCGCATGGATTTATTCATTTAGGACATCTTCTCAAATTCATCATCCTCTATCTTTAAATAACTATATTGCTCACATTTATTTATAATGAAGCTACTTCTGTGTAATTATGAGAAAAAAATATTAATATATATTAATCTTTGCTGCCTGTGATTTTGACCTAATTTCATCCTATAATTAATTTTGTTATATAAATTTGTAACTTTAATCTAAACAATAATGCTCTTATAAAAGTTTTTGAGTTGACTCTACTTACTCTCCTTCTCTTATCAGTCTGCTCTCTCAAGTTAATCTCTCTATCTTCATCTTCATACAATTTAGCCAAATTTTCAATTATAACTTCCAACATGCACCTATCTAAATACTCTCCAAATGCGTAGTGTAGCTCCTGCTTATCCTATCTATACACAAATAATTTGATTAATTATTTGATCACAATTATAGAATCATGAATGAAACCGCTTACCTTTTAATCTCAGAATTGAGTTCACCCTATGCAATAATTGGGATTGCTTCTAGAGTAATTCGATCCACTAAATCTTCAATCACTTCTCCGACTGCTAAATCTTCAATTGCATCTTTCACAGTGTGCTCTACTTCTCTCCTGATGTAATGATTATTGAAGAATCCAATAAACTGTGCTTCAATTACAATAAAAAGTTGTTATTTATTTATGATAATTTTGTTATAGATAGTCAAAGACCAAACCTGAAGTACCTTGCTTAGCCACATCTTTCGCAATGGATTTCATGACTTTATCCATCATGTCAGATACAACTCTTCGCATGGGGTCTTACTCATCAATGGTTTTAGTTCGAAATCTTTTATTCAAATATTCATTAACAATTTAGTCTTGAGCTGTTTTTACTACTTCTTTAGTCATTTACCGTACTACCTTCTCAATCATGTCCTATCGAATTTATTACATGCAATTCAAAATATTGATTACTGCGTCAATAAAAATTAATTAAGAATTTGATAGAGTATCTTATTTTCATCTGAATACAAGTCAACATTCTCATAAATTCTATTTTTCGTGAGAATTTCCAGCACTAAATCAGGCACAAATATATCCTCAATATAGTGATCAATGAGTGAGTCTGTGTATCTAACAGCTCCCTAATGCCAAAGTACAAGTTTAGGCCATCTTCTCTTGCGCACATAGGCACCTCTGATTAAAGCTTAAATTTTGATTATTTTTCTTAGTTGTAATCTGGGGAGGGTTTGTTGTTTGAAATCTTCGAAAGACCAGAATTTACGTTGAGGTTTGTTATACATTTAGTTCTCTATTTCATCATCGTAATCTCTGTGTATTAAAAGTTAATCTTTTTATAAGTTAATGCCCCATAATAAATTACAGATCATATTCCTTCAATCAGAAATATTAATCTCTGCCATTTGCACCAAGTTGCATTGAATAATTTCTCTAGTGAGGTAATTAGTTATTTTTGCTTGCTGAATTGTTATTAAAATGCACGTTTTTCTTGTTGTTCTTTAAGCTGATAAAGTGATCATCGCCTCTGGTATCAAAAGTGTTGAATTGCTGTTATGAGTAATTTCTTTGCATTTATTGTTGATGTTGAGCACCTGCACTATAAGGATTGTAACCTCCAGCCATCAAGTCTAAATTTAAATTATAAGCTAGAAGTAAAGAGAAGAATATTTCTTGGGTAGATCACAAGGAAAGTTTTAAAGAGTATATCATTACTTACTTGGGTCAGAGTTGTTCATAGGCATCATTGATTGGGGGTTTGGAGGCATCATCATCGGCATGTAATAGCCTGGCATCATTGGCATGTAATTCTGAGGCATCATTTATCCCATTCCTGGCATGTTATTCATAGATAATCTTATTTATATGTTCTTAATTGATTTGTAAGTAAATTTCCATTGATTAATAAATAGAATAAATATAGCAATATACATCATATTTTGTTGATTAATCGGCATCATACCCATTCCTGGCATTCCCATTCCCATGTTCATCTAAGTAAAATAGTTTAAACATCATATTTAATCCAACAAAGCGAGAAGAAATATCATTTGCACAAATTTGAAACTGATATTGAGATGTTTATTTAATTTTACAATGTTTTAAAATATTTATCTTGTCTTACTTACTGATTGCCTCCTCCATAATTTTGATTATTACAATCAAAATATATTAATTTACTCATTAATTACTTGAAATGATCTGATATTATTGTAATATATTAATATTATTATGGTGCTAATTATCATAGTCATCAGAGTAATCCCTGGCATGTCTTTGTTCTTGTCTATCCATTGCGTTATTACCAGCTGGCCTAGTGTGACTCAAGCCAGTTCTTGCATTGGATTGCTGATTATTATTAGAATTGTAAGCACCCTTGCTATAACTCATTATTACTTTTATTAACTATTTTAAATTAATTAAATTATATAATTATCAGAAATTATTATGAGAAAGGAAGCCGATATGATAAATATTATGTTTATAACTATGTGTAATATCGAAAGTATAAATGAATAATGATGGAATGAAATAAATTTATCATATTAAATTAATAAAAAATTTAAGTAGCTATTTATATTTTTATTGTAAATTTGTAAATGTCAGTTGTAGCGTATAATAATTTAAATAATTAATTTCATATTTTAAATCTTTTTTAAATTATTTTATATTCAATTGGGAAAGCTCCAAGATGTAAGCAAAATTATATTTATAAAATCAAACACATTCTTTTAACGAAATCACTCATAATAAATAATACGAATATAAGTTATGAATTTTAGAGAATGAAATGTAAAAAACGACAACCTTCAAGAGTGGTCCTGGGTCTTATGAAATAACAATGATTACCAAAAAGTAGAATCCAAAATGGAGGTAAGTTAAATAAAATTCTTGTTAATGCCGTTGTATGGTATACCCAATCAAAATTCTTCAGTTTTATCTTATTAAATATTAGCATGGCAACTAGAAAAATCTCCTCCATGAATACAACGATGGGTCCAGGTCCGTAAAGTTACGAAATTCCATCAAAAGTAAGTAATAGTTTACGCTTGTTTTTTTCCATTTCATTGGAAAAATAAGACAAAGCTAATATCTTCTAATTCCTGAAATATTTAATTTTATTGATTAGGTGATTGAACACCCAGGAATTAGCATTGGCATTAAGCCTCACAGCGAAATGAACTAAACTGTCTCTCTTCCAGGCCCAGGGAGATATGACCCCTAAAATAAACCTAAGAAAATAGCATTCACGTAAGTTTGAAGTTATTTGTATTTAAGCATGACGCAGAAAATTAAACATTATCAAAAATAAACTAATTCAATTTATTAGAATGGGTTCAAGATACAAGCAGAAATTGAGGAATTTAGTTCCAGGACCAGGAGATTATGAATAAAAATCTTATGATTTTATGTAGGGTATCAAATTTGGGACTGAGAGTCGACAATCATTGGATAATTTATACAAGACAATGATCCCTGGCCCAGGTGAATACTCTACTAATTTTTAAAAGCTGTTCAGGAAAGGTCCTAAATATGGGTAAACACATAGTTTAATAACTAAGTTTCATTTTAGATTTACGACAGCATCAAGAGAGGACTCATATAAAAAACTAAAGTTATCTATTCCAGGACCTGGTCAATATGATTAAAAGAATTTGATTGGAAGAGAAGGAATTTCTAAAACCATGGCATAAAAGTTTAGTACAGAGAAGTTAAGCTAAGATTCAGTGAATCTTCCAGGACCAGGGTAATATGAGCCAATCTTCAATAAAACCTTAAAAAGTGTGCCATCAACCTCAATAAGCAAATGAAATTTATTATACCTCTTTAAGATAGTTTCCCATTTTTTAATAGGCCAATCAAGGAGAGAAGACATTATTTAAAAATAAAACTCTGAAAATCAAGCAAATCCATTTTCTTACAATCCAAGTATGTCCTTCACGAAAGCTTCAAGTACTGCTTGGGGTTTTGGTTCAAGTTCAAGGCCTAGTTTTGGGGAAAAGAAATTCAGTTTGCCTGGCCCTGGAGATTACTAAATTTAAATCACAAATATAAAAACAAAAGATAATATTTTATTCAGTTTTTTTATTGAATTATTTATTAAAATTCAAAGTTAATAGCATTTTGGGAAATAAAAAAATTTAATGAAATTTTTAAAGTTAAATTCAAATAATTCATAAATCAATCTTCTTAATTATGTTGTTTAAAAATAGAGATACTAGCTATCTTAATTATAATAATCTAATTAACAAACAAATGACTTTCTATTTCAAATAACATTCATAGTATAAGTTTAAAGGAAAAACTTTTTCTTGAACCATCAAAGAAATAAAGGGTTTAATTCCTTCACGAGCTGTTGAAGGACCGTAATATGTAATGGGACTGAAATCTTAAAAAGATCAATCAAGCAGCCAGTAAGAACTGCCTGGACCTGGGTACTACTTGATAGAAGACTCTAAACCACCAAAATTAAAGAATGAGCCAAAGTTTAGCATTGGGAAATCTAAGAGAGTCGACTTAGCTAATCTAAAAAATAAGAGAAACATTCCTGGTCCTGGTCAATATCAGACCATAGATGACAGTTCACTTAAAAAACACATTCCATAATTTGCTTTTGGTACTGGAAGTAGAGATAATTCTGGAGAAAGAATGAATAATACACTTGCTGGTCCAGGTTCATATTAGTAAATTTACTTTATAGGTAATGGAGGTCGATAAGTCACAATTAGCTCTGGAAATATCAAAAGATCAGATCTAAATGAATCTAGAAATGTTCCTGGCCCTGGCTAGTATGAGACAGTCTCTACTGCCTTACTAAAAAATATACCAAAATTTAAAATTGGATTAGCAAAAAGATCTCAGCAAGTCTCATCTGAAAAAATAGATTTTCCAAATCCACATTCTTACAACGTTAACGATTCTTTGCTTAAAACACATAATTCTACAATTAAATTTGGAACAAGTAAGCGAATATCTCATGAAAATAGTTTATTAAAAATTCCTGGCCCGGGTCAGTATGAGTAACCCTCAGTCGCTTTTAGCACGATTAAGTTCGCAATGGGAATAAAACCAAAAGAGAGTTAAAGCATGATTACTCCAGGACCAGGATAGTATGAATAGAATTTCAATCCTAAATCAAAATAAATGCCTGCTTTTACTATGGCTAAACGATACAAATAAAAATAACCAAAAACCCATACACCAGGACCTGGAGATTACGACAGCTTTCAGAGTTCCATAAAAGGACCTAAATTTTAATTTGGTAGTGGCTCAAGATCGAGTTAGAATAATGGGGGGTCGCCAGGTCCAGGTTAATATAAAATTCCAGTAAAAGTTGCCACACTCCCAAGATATGCTTTAGAGGAGCATAAAGAAGAATTTAGATTCGTTTGAATTTAGACAGTTATTTTAATACCAATTATTTATTTATTTCATTAATTTAATGATCTATATCATTATATACTGGCATCATCGAAAAAATATTAAATATAAATATAAAATTAAATTAATTCTAGTTGTAAGAATAAATATAATATTATTTTAATTAAAAAATGGGAAACGCTAGCATAACTGTCAATGATAATATTGTCGGTATCAAACCATAAGATGTAAAAATAAGCTTAGACCATCCGATGAATTCTTATGCTAAACTTATGACTAATTGTAAATTATTTAATCTTTTACTATTATAAATAGCAATATCTTAATTTCATTTAATAACTTTTCTATAATAGGGAGATTGGATAAAATAAAAGCTGGCTACGATAAATTTATAGAATTTAGAAAAAGAAGAAATTATAAATTTATAACTATGAGAACTTTTCAAGAATTAGGCTTTGCAGAACTAAATAGTTCTAGGGTTCTTTTTAATTATTTTGACATAAACCAGAGTGGAAAAATAAATATCTACATGTTTATTATCTGTGCTGTTTGGATGTCCTATGCAAAGCTTAAACAGAAAATTCTATGTAAAATATTTTGAGAAATTTCAATCTATTTATAGTTTTGATTAGGATGTTCAGTTTGAGAGATGAGTTAAGGATATACCTACATGAAATGATCTATATATTTGAGTAGACTATTTCAGGTTTTGGGAGAGTTTTCTAGAAAAGAATGCCCTCTAAAGAAATACTTCGAATAGTCTCTAAGAAAGCTTACGTTTCAGCAGACATGGACAATAACGGGTACTTGACTATTGATGAGATTGAGCTCTGGTGCTTCAATAACATGGAGTTCAAAAAGTTCTTAATGAAATTTGGTAAGCAAATTTATTTCATAATAATTCTAATAGAAACTCCAAAAATAATACCCTATGATTAGTTAGTATTCGAAGATTTTCCGATCGTTGACTTCAGATGCTTTATTAAGGAATCTTTAAACACTCAGAGTGAGCTAGAATATATAATGAGATGTAAGAAAAATCTTGAATATGTTAAATTTCTTTCTAGTGACCAAATCATACAGTTTAAAATAGAGAAAGAAAGTGGACACTTCTACTAATCTCTCGAAAACTTTCACTTCTTCTCCTTCGCCATCTCGAAGTATTATATAAACTCCAGCAGAAAGATAAATATTACAATTAAAGTCAAAGGAAGGCGGCATTAATAAAGTAACTCATTCTAAGAATTCTTCCCATGCAAATCTTTAAGCCTAAATGTTACAACAAAATGATAATAATAAGATTGATTTATTCCCACAAAATTAAAAGAGAAAGTAGGATAGTATGGGTGGGAACTTTACAAATTTTGGCTCTTAAACTCAAAGAGCAAGTTCTATAAAAGACATTATGAAAAATAATCAAAGTTTAATACCAGAGAAACTGCTATTAAAAATGAATTCTAAGCTCTAACTTATTGTAAAAAAGCGATACCTTAAGAATTTAGATTAGCAATTTGATTAAGAAATACAGAGAAGAAAGAACTTCAGGTTAATGCTAAAATAAAACCAAAGATTTTTAATGGATAATGAAGAGTAAGAAAATGAGTTATAGTAAAAACGTAAAACAATGAAGAAGTCTCAAGTTAGCTATAAATTGATAAGTTATGCTAAAAAATTAGCAAGTGAAAAGAAAGAATAAGATTCACCAAAGAAAATTAAAATCAATCATGGAGTTGTGCAAGTTATTCATTATGAAGATAAACTTAGAAAGTAGTCTTTGCAAAATTCAAGATTACTTAAAAATTAAAGTTAAAAAGTATAATTCGACGAAGTTGAAGATTCTCCTAAATTTATGAGTTTAGAAAAAATTTAGTCTGCATAACCTTTATTAAAGAATTTGAAAAATTTTAGACCTATGACAGCAAGATAAAGAATTGAAGTAGATTTCGATGAGATGATAATAAACTAAAATTAAGTTTTAAATGATTAGTTATCTTAGAAAAATTCATCTCCACAGAGCTCCCTTAAGAAAGAAGTGCTTAATGACATGGAACTTTGTAAGAAATCAAATAAAATAATCAAAATTGAGGGTAAATCAAATAATATTTTGAAACAATCTAAATAAGCTTCAGCTAGACAGAGTAGTAAACTAATGAATTTGGAATTAAATCAATCTATACATTATTATTCATGAATTACTTTTACTTCTCATTATAGTATTGATATTATAACAAGACTTTTTGATTTTTACAATCGTGCTTTAATATTAAGAATCTAAAAATCTTCCTTTAAACATTTAATCAGTCTAATCCAAGAATTCAAATTAGAAAATGATTTCATTGATTAAGAAATGCTTTTGAAGTAAAACATATCTTTTCAAGATTTTATGTATATGTATCTTGGCAATTTATTCTCTTAAGATGCAATTAAAGTCATGTTTGATCGTTACTGTGAAAAAGATCTTGATATTATAGATGATTAACCTACAAAACTTAATAATTTCACATTAAATAGTGGGAGAGATTAAGCTTCAACAAATATGTAAACATTTAGGAAAAACAGCGATGGTTCATATCAAACTTAATAAAACTTAAGCAGCAGACATTAAAGTTCGATTTTAAATTACAAAATCAATAATTCAAGACCATAGAGTAGCATAAAAACTAGAACTAACATAAATTCCAATTAGAATATATTCAATATGACAAGCAGACATCCTGTTGTAGGAAATCATCCAAAAATAAGCAATATTATGATATTAAATCATTAGAGAGGCCAGCAAAATATATCTGAGAGCACTACTTAGAGATTGAATAACAATGAATAACAAACAAATATAATAATATATTTACATTCCTATTATTTGAACAAATTATCTATTTAAAAGTGAACAACCTAAAGTATTTTTTTATATTATACATTCAACTAGTAAAGAGATATTTAACATAAAATATCCTAGTAAAATACGACACCTACTATTCACATTGATTATCCAAATAAAGATTTGATATCTTATAAGAATAGTTTAATTACAACCAAAAGACCAAGGCTATTGTCTGCAAGAACATCTATGAAATAATTGTGAAACATGTAAATTAATTAGTGAATTTGAAAATTTTTATAATCTTTTTATTTAAGGTTTCAATTGATTGATACATAAAATAAAATTCATAGAATATTAGTTTAAATTATTTATATTTTCTAAAAATTATATAATTTGATCTTTGCTTATTCTTTTATATGGAACTTCTAAAATCAATGAAATTATATTATACAATTTAAAATCATGTTGAAATATATTTTCAATCTAATTTTCTTTCTCCTGCTTTTTCTTAAAAATCTTAAAATTGATAATAAACTCAAATTATCTAAACTTATTCTCATTTATAATCAAATTTTCTTAATAAAATTAAAAATTCTTCATCATAGTGTGTTTTAAACATTCTTAAGTGTTGCTCTTGCATCTCATTTATTTTCCACTCTATTTTCTTTTGAAAATCTTCGTTATTACCAAATTAAGATATATCTCAATATTTCTATAAGAAAAGTATTTTTATAAATATAGACATTTTTATTATGATCCAATATCATTCTTCTGCCAGTACTGAATTACATGGGCAAGTTTAAGAGCCCACATATTGTTCAAAGCGAAGGGAAATATTCCTCCAATTGAAACTCCAACTACTAAAAAGATAATACCACTGGTTTCTCCAAACATTAGAGAAAAATCTTAAATAAATATTTTTATCAGGTTTTAACCTTTTATAACTTAATGACTGTTAAAAATTAAGAATTATTTTGGATGTTACATAATAATTTTCATAGTAAATAATTGATATAAAGTTTTATATATTTGTTTAGTAATTACACTTGTGGAAAGAGCTATAGCACAAATCAAAAACATATAACCCAATCCAAATAAAGTATAGGATATCAGGGGAATTCTGTGCAGTTTCAAAAACAGCTTGAGGGAGTCGGACTCTCTTGCTGCTACTGCCATGTTCATTAAGAAAATAGTGTTCAACATGATTGATTTTACAAATATAATATTATAATAAATTATTGATAAAATTCTTTGAATTTATGTCTCGAATAAAACTAAGCAATATATTATTTAATATAAAATAAAATTATTTTATTAAGCAAAAACGTTAAATAAATATTGGAGTAAATTTCCACAAATTGGTTCAAATTAAAAGTAATAAAAAAATGACGTTTAGATATTTAGCAATTTCTTGGAAACTAAATAATTATTATAAAAATGATTGATATGAAATAGCCGATAATTGATGCCAAAATTCCTGCGAAATAGCCTTATTTAACCCAATCACCATTATCAAGAGATTTTATATCTTTAATATATTAATTAATTTACACTTTTTTTCTTATAAATATATTATTATATTATTAGAGATAAAACTGCATCATTTGGACTTATCAAGCAAGAAAATGAGATAGTAAGGAGCAGACCACTAACGATAGATATGGTGTTTAAACTGTTTGCAAGATTTGAATTTGTTTTCTCAAGGCCTTAGATAAGAACCATTGCTATCCAACCGTTCAATTCAAATATTATATTTATATATTAATTCAACATTTTAAAAATCTAGAATAAAGGTATAAAATATCCTATATGTTTAAAATATTAGAAATATTTAAATTTCAATTTCAATTACCATAACCATGTTCTCAACAACTTTTAATAATATATAATTTTCAAGGTACATAATTATTCTTTATGAAATTATATATTAAAGACAAGGCTAAAATAATTTTTTCTATTAATAATTAATGTGATTTTCATAAAAATGTAATTCATTATCAACGTAGAAATGATATTTGAAGCTAAATTAAAAATAACTTTATCATAATTGATGATAAAGATTCTTTGATAATTATAAAAATTACATATTTTTTTTATGGGGCAGGAAACTTCCCCCCCTAAAAATTATATCAGACTTAAATAATTATATAATAAAGTATGAATAAATTAGGGTTCTTTTTCATATGAACTCTAAGCATTTCCAAAGTTGGTAGAATTTCCTTGTCAAATGGACCAATTTGCTAAAATTTATCAAGTATTGAAAAGTTATTTGACCCTCCGACAAACACTTGGTTATTTCTTATTCCTGTAGTGTGATTTGTAAATATAATAAATATTTTAAAAATTTAATAAAATATGTAAGAAAATTAAAAGAAAGAAAATTATAATGATTGGGACCATTTGACTTGGTTTAGTCTGATGATGGCATAAAAATACTCATAACTGAAACTTTCTTAAAAGATTAAATTATTTATAATAAAATTAATTAATCTTTTTTTTTTAAACTTTGTTCGATATACTAAAATTTATGCGATAGATTATTGACAATTTCTTTGTTTTTTTTTAATTATCTTAAAATATTTAAAAAAAATTAATTCTTAAAATATACTTTAAATTTTAGTAATAATAGAATTTAAATTGATAGTTTAATATATTTATTGGAAATTTTATATATTGGGTAATTCGATAGAGAAGCCTTAATTATCTATTGATGATATATTTTATTAATTGTTTAGTTAAATAAACTTTATTTTATAGGTGATTTAAATAATGTTGAGTTAATCAGCTCCATAAACAAAATAAATGCTAAAGAAAAACGTGAATGCAAATAAATTTCAGGATTTTTAATAAAATATACTTAAATTATAAATAAACCAGAAATATTAACTTATAGAATTTTAATTTAAATCCAATCTATTTTTTGATGTCTCAAATATATTTTTAGTTGTAAAAAAACAATTTTTATTAAAAAAAACATATAAAATAGTAAATTATTATTAAATTAGAAAGTTAATTGCTAGGTGAGGTACCACTCTCACATGGGACTTTCTGAAAGAGCTTTCTACTAAAATAAGGCCTATCGAGGGCAGGTATGGGGTTGCTGAGCGCAAAGCATTAGAGACCACTCGGGCGGGTTCAATTTGTCAGGGTACACTCTTCGAGTGAGCTGGATCCTAAGATTTCCCTGCATTGGATGAGTCCGCTGGCTTGAGTTGAGTTTCCTAGGTAATAGAGAGCAGGATCAAGTACGCTCTGTCTTCAAAAGTGAAAAGACGAAAATCATCGAAGCCAACGATAAGGACTTTTCTCCCACACCGGGTTAGGGTGCTGAAGCTACAGCGAAAGGATAGGGATTACGTTTCCCAGCAGCGGTGGAACCGGTAAGCGTTTTTCTCCATCTTCTGTCATCTAGTTGAATATCACTAGCTCTGTCTCCGGGTTATAACTGGCTGACATCTTAATTTTGGGAGAAGACTAGGTAATAGCTAGAATGGTTTTTCGGAGTTTTCTATTTCATGACTGCCACGTCAACTCACTCAGATACGTCTATGTCACGACTAAAATTGAAGGTTTGATTTTAGTATTAAACAGTGATATGTTAAAATTTATTTGATTTTAAATCATTTACTCTAAATTATATTTTATCAAGACTTTTAAATGTAAAAATTAATTATTATTATATATGCCAATAATTATAGACAAAAATTTAATTTTTTTTCCTATAAAATTAAAAAGCTTATAATCAACAAATATTTGGTTCTTCTAATATTTGAATAGTAGCTTGAATAATTAAAATGATAAGCTGATTGATAAATAAAATAAATAAAGAAAATATAAATTAAAATATGGATAATCAACAACAACGATCAAGATCTTAAGCACAGGGTTTCAACACTCAGGCTAATCAATCTAACGGCATGGAGAGCACTCAACGTCGTACAATATTGATGAATATAAATTATTAAAGATTATTATAGTTTTTTTAGGTATTTTTGTTCAAAATAACATCAATAGGAATCTTATAAATCCCTTTCCATGAATTAGAAAATCTTTTTGCTTAAGTTGAATAAAATTTATATAATTCATTATTTGATTGATCAATACACGATATGAATGCATATAAAGAAAAGAAGCAGACTGAATCAGCTCCATTTTTCAGAACTGCTCGCGTGCAAACTTGCTCTCACGTTATGGTTAAAAATGGCAAGGCTATCGCAGTGGCTTTTCCTTTAGATAAAACTGGCTGGAAAAACCCCAATTCATATGCCAACACTAAGAGATCATCTGAACTTGAATCATGGAATGCGTAAGTATTTTTAGGAAAATAAAATCAAATTCATCTATTTATAAGAATTTAAAGGAGGGAGATAGAGAGTTATTATGTTATTTGTGGAGATGTTTGGTTTTCTTTCGTTATAATTAACTCAGACACTCTCAACAATTACTCTTATAAACACCATTTCATAATCAAGAAATCTAATTTATTATTCTATAGCCAACAATATAAGTAGAGAGCAAACTATCATGCTGGCATGTTGAGAAAGCCCCTTGAAGCCTACCACCCAAACGCCTTCAGATCTAGACTTCCCCAAGCTACAGTCGTCATGCCATACAAGAACTCTTCTCAAATCGTTATTCAACATTTCAATAATAAATCTGAAACTCATTTTTTATTAACTATTATGTATATTTAATGATTGGAGACAGAAGCACTGATGATAAGAGACTTTTCAAGACAACAAATCAATTGATGCAAATCCAGCCAAATCTCGAAAACGCAGTGACTAACGGAGGTATCATCGCTTCATAGACCAAGTGGATTCACTACAATCAACTTAAGCAATGATGGGGGCGGCTTGAAAAATATAAATATACACACTAATATACTTAGACTATTGAAAAAGCTAACAAATATATTTTAAGATTAGTTAGAGAAAAAATAAGAAATGCATAGTAAACCTTTATATTTTTATTTGTTTCAAAACCATATTTTCTGGAAAAATAAGGAGGTTTGTAACAATGAGATTTTTTCAATATTAATTTCTAATATTAGTCTAATAGAAGACTTATAAATAAGCTGAAATGTTATAATTTAATAAACTTTTTGTAAAATAAATAATAAACAAAGAATATGTGGGCATAAAATACTGGAGGCTTTGGCGCAAATGCTGGCCAACAAGCTGCACCTTCTGATGGAACTCAATTTGATAATGAGATTCAGCATCCCTTCACTGATGCCATTTCATGTTTGAAGTTTGCACCACTCAATCAGACTTATTATTGTTAAATTTTTAAAAGATAAAATCAAATTTTATGAAGAAAATATTATAAAAATTTAAGGAATATATATTTTTATAATAGTCAATTGGATCACCAATCTTGGCTGCTGCATCATTTGATGGAAATGTAAGTATATAAAAAAATATGCCTGAACTTAATGTATTTTCTCGAGATTTTAAAGTATTATACTACTTCTATATCTAACAAGCATTATTTATAACTATAAGCTTACCAATAATAATTTTATAGATCGTGATTTATCGCACTCAAGATGATGGAAAGGTTATTCAAGCCAAATTAATAATTATAAATTAAATATTATTCATATAAAATTGATTAAGATTCTATATATAAAAGCCCAATTCATGCTATAAACCAATGCTGGTGGGCCTGTTCTCGGAATTTGTTGGTAGCCAGATGCTCAGGCATTGTTGATTGCATGTGCCGACAACAACATCAAGAGATGGGATTGAATTATTAATTATTTATTAATAAACTCAATAGCAGATTATCAAAGCTAAACCAGTTCTATAATTTATTTTATGGGACTTAGGTTCGAATTCTGTGAATGTAGTGGGTCAACACAAGCAACCAGTTAAAGATATCTACTGCTTCAGCTTAAACAATCAATAAATTGTTGTTTCGGGAGGATGGGACGCTAGAGTGAAATTTTGGAATTGGAATCAAGGAACTCTCAACCAAATTGGTGAGGCTTACGTTGCCAAACCTGTACACTACATGAGTTTTAAAAAACTTGATGTAAAGTCCAAATTTATTATATAAATGAGCGGAGAGTTCCCTCTACTTGTGACTGCTCATTCAGAACTCCATGTTCATTACTGGAATCTGAACAACATAATTAGAGGTGATTTCAATCCTGCTGGTTTATTAATTTCTCCTTTGAAGTAAGGAACTACCTCAATTTGTTGCTTCCCAGATGCCAAAGGATTTGCAATTGGGTCTATCGAAGGCAGGTGCGGTATCAAGTACTTGGACATAAACACAAATAATATTCAAAACCCCAAAACCCATTAATGAGATTTATAAGTGCTTTGATTTGTAGGGAATTTGTTAGGAGTTGGGTTTATTAATTAAATGCGAGACTAAAATTACAAGCTTTTGGGGTCTAATTATGATGAAGAGTATATAGATTTAGTGTTTAAACTGTGATTTGGATGTGATATATACAGTGAATAAATCAAACCAGTACTAAATTATAAGTCTATTGCGCTACTCTTAAAGCGAAGTCCGTCAACTGTGCGCTCCCACTGTCTTATAGCACTATCATTAAAGCAATAGTAGCTAAATTCTAAGCCTAAGATGTAGTAAAAGTTTCTATAGAAGCATATTGATTATCTTATTAATGAGAGAACTTTGAAGTATTGGGCTCACTTCTCTTTAGACCAACGAGCTACTATGTTTCATCGCCAATTCCCTGAGTTGAAGATCTCTGCTCAGTCTATAGCTAACATCTATAAACGAAATGGTATCTCTTACAAAGGTGTGAATCGTATCAAGAGAGTGATTGATTTCACTCTGCCATTTTACAACAACAACTTAAATTATATTTATAATTAAATGCAGAGAGCATAATAGAATAATATTAAGTTTATACATGCTGACGAGGCTGTGTTTACCTTCAACACTTTCATCTAGAAGTCTTGGTATAAGAGCCATAGTAATATAGAAGTATATGACTAGAAAGTCAAGGTATAAACGATGGCAATTCTTGGAGGAATTAGTGAGGATACTGGTTTAGAAACCTATGTTATTCATCCTCGCTCAATTAAGACAGAGCAATATATTAAGTTCTTAGAACAGTTGAGAGAGAAGTACCCTGAATAAGAGATTATACTGTTTGTTGATAATCTTTCTGTCCATAAGACTAAAGAAACAAGGAAGAGTTATGAACAACTTAGAATAACGCCAGTGTTCAACGTACCTTACAGTCCATAGTTTAATGGAATTGAGTTCTACTGGGGTATATTAAAAGGTCATTACAAGAAACTGCTGCTCTACCACTTGATGCATGACCTACCTATCGATACAGTAGACTTTATTAAAAGCTCAGCGAAGAGAGTAGATAATTAATTGGCTTAAAAGTGTGCTAAAGAAGGGAGAGTGAATGTATATAAATATATTTTGTAGTTAAGTTAATGAATATATAAGTCACATTTAAAATTCTTTGGAGGGAGCTGGCTTCTCTTTTTTTTCTTCTACTTCTTGCTTCCCTCCTCATAAGTTTCTTCTCTTGCTGCCAGCTCCTGGATCTATGTTCATTTAATCTGGTGGCTGAATATTTGAATAAAGTCTCTTGCTGATTTCATACTTTGTCTGCGACTTTCGCTCTCTGTGAAGCTTGCTCTATTCCTTCATCAAGAAGATGCCAGTACCAGATTTTTCTAAAGAGTTAAACTACAAATCTTTATTGAAATATAAGGGTGCTTCTGCAGCTCTGATAGCCAGCTCTAACTAATCTTGATCCCTTGTTTGTCTTTATCTTCTGAAGAGATGCTGTACCTTTTCTTATGAGATTATTGAATAATTTCTTTCAAGTAATCACATTTAATTGTTGCAAGTATACCAAAGAAATGGTTTCTTTCAGGTAGTTTATTTGACAACTGCTTCTTAGTGGCAGGTACAGTGAAATCTCTGGGTCATTCAAAGCATCATCATATAAGTTAGTCACTGAGATTTCTGGATTGTTTGGAATCTCTAAAAACTTCACATCTTAAGTTTTCAATGCTTTCTTTTCCTCGCAGAGTATCGCTCTTAGAAATGAAATTTTAGTACCTTCCATCGTTGGCAGGAACAAATCAAGTTAAGTTGCTATTAGTTCCTTACCTTGCTGCATCAAGTAGCGGTGCAAATCCTCCTTGCTTCCAAATCTTTGAATCAATTCTTGTGCTTGCTCTCTTTTCATTGCATCATTCATTGACTTCATCTTGTTTACAAATCATAGAAATGATATTCAAAATTAAGTTTATTTATTTCGATTATATTTCTCTATAAAACTTACTATTAAATATGGGCATCCTATAGGAGGTCAACCTCTTAGAAGGATATGGAGAAGGTTGTGAACTGGTTTCAAACTTGAGAAATTGATATCAATTTCTACTGTTATAGTTCCATATTTTTAAATTTAAATTGGTACTTATTTAATTAGGAACAGCTCTTAAAATGTTAGTACTTAATTAGTTGCATTAATTAATGCTAGTACTTAATTAGGAGCACCCTAAATTTAATCATAAAATCACAAAATACCTCCTAAAGCAGTACGTACTTAATTAGGTACACCTACTAAATTGGTACGTGCTGTATTCAACTTATTATTGAAAGTAAAAATGGTTACTTCCTCCCCCATATTTAGAGCTGGATTGTCTCATAACACTTATATTTCTTCTTTAATACTCTAAGAACTTCCCTTTAAGCTTGTAACCTTGCAATGCTCTCATATGAGCTCTCAGTTATAGAGGCAGTTTTATAATTTTAAATCCAAATTTAAATATGAGCGCTAACATTTTAAAGAAAAACAACAACAGCACTTTCTTCAAACTAAATGAGAATTACCTTTGGCAGCAATAAAAAGTGTGATAGCTGTGAGATGAACTCTCTTAAAGAACTACCAGAGCTATCACTTGAGGTCTCTGTTATTAAAATAGAAATTAATAATAGAAAATAAATGGCAAACAAGTGTGTAGGAGACAGAGAGGAGGAGAAAGGCAATAATGAAATTCCTATACAGACTGAATGAAGTTGATATGTACTTTTGTGAGCTGTGTAATAGATTTTGCTCATAAATCAAGCAGGTAATGACACATGAATGAGCATAGAGAAGCCAAGCTTACTGTATACTTATGCACGAAAAAATCGATGGGAAATATGATTGCTTTGAGTGCCATAAGTAGTACTCTCATATAAGAGACTTGAAGAAACATCCTTTAAAGGCTCACAAAAAAGAAATAGAAATTTAAAATCATGAAGTTGAGTTGAAGCTTCTCAACAAAAGAAAATCGAGGAAATATTCTAAAGCGGTAGTGCCTGAATAAGTTAGTGAGTTATAGTGCGTAAAGAAGGCACGTAACCAACTAACCTCTGAAATCACAAAAATCATGATAAAAATTCAATACAAGAAAATACGAGCTCTTGTGTAAATAGATTTAGATACTATTCTTTAAAGTTTTCTTATTCTAGAGGAATCCTTTGATAAGAAATTTATCAATGATCATCAATACGCATACAAGATGTTTCCCTTCAACTATCTCTTGAGTGATGATAAATATTAGATGGTGTTTTAAAATGAGTATCATGTACTCACTCAAGCAAAGTTTAAAGAGTGTAGCTACATAATCAAGCTAGATGCTGTTCTCCTTGCCAAGGATCATGTTGCTTCAGACTCCCACTCTATGAAATGACTCTAATAGATATCATAACAGATCAAAGGAATCATAAGTAACTTGGATAAATAGCAACTCAGACCGTATAAGGTATAAAAGACCTTCATAAGTTAAGGTTTGTTCACAGAGATTTGAAGCCAGAAAATATAATGATAAACTTTTAACCAGTAAGAGTAGCAATAATCGATTTCAACAGAGCCTAAAGAGTGTAAGTCTCAAGGCTTGGAACTGTAATGGGAACGCAAGGGTACTATCCAGAAAGAGAAGACTGGAGTGATGGAGATTTTTAGTGGGATGTGTGGGCTTTCGCAGTAATAATAATAGAGTGCGATATGTCTCGCAACGATTACTACTCTACAAGGCGCGAGAAAGATGCTAAGTAAAGAATAAAGCAATTTATAGACAAAATCAGAGTATCTCAATCAATAAAACATATGACAGAATCAATAATAATAAAACCAAGCTCAAGATCAGACATATCAATAGAGCAGATAGAGTTGTGGATAAGTAAGATAAACTTCAGACCACTTCCACATGATCCAAAAGTACAATTTGAGTGATTAAATTAGATATATTTACCATAAATTTCACATTAAAACCTATTAATAACCCCAACCCTAACAAATTCCCTAAAAGTCGTAGCACTTATAAACCTGATTAAGGGATTTTGGGGTTTTGACTGTCAATAGGTAAGAATTTCTTTTTTATCAGAATCATAGCGAATTCTTTCTTTTAAATTGCTTTTATTCTTTTATCTTCCTTGGTTTTTAAACTATTTTATAGTGATGATTTCTGTTTCAAATGTCACAGACAAGATGATACAGCAACCACAAATCCCAAACCCTCTCAAGTTTACGCTGTGAACGGCATCGTCTTCAACAAGCAGTTTGGGTCATTTGCGACACTTGGATAAGATGGTAGTTACTATTTCTGGAATAAGGATACTAAGAGCAAACTAAGAAACACCAAAGCTCCAAATCCATAAATTCCACTAACCAGTGCTGACTTAATAAATTATTCAATGACTATTTACTGTTTTATTTTTATTATAAAAATTATATTAACTTTCTTGATAATGGTAAGGAACAATTAGGAATATTTATCTTTTCATCAGAAGATAAAATTGTTGTCTTTAGAATATTTTAACCTTTTCATAAATATACAACTAAAATTGAACATTTTAAGTAACTTTTATTTTTATTAAAAGAATCAAGAAAAATAATACTTAGAATAGAATTAATGGAAAGTAAATTTCCTTTCTTAAATTTTACAATAATGTATGTTGGCAAAACGCATAAAATAAAAGAAAAAATAAAAAATATTTTAAGGGTATAAGGTATTTTTTTTGATGAAATGAATTTATTAAAGCTAATTAGCATTATTTTAATTAGAGCAAATTCCCAAATAAATTATAAATCTATTTCTCTGCTTATAAATACTAATGTCTTTTAATTTTTGGTAATTTTAAATTGATTAAATTTATTTTGATTTTCAGCTTTAATTTAATTTTATTATTAACTTTTATTTTAGCTCAACAATTTGCTTATGCATATGGCTATGACTGGGGAAAGGGAGCAGAGGAGTCAAAGAAGGGTTACCCTACAAAATTAGTCATCAGAAAAGTTCAAGAGAATGAAGTTTTAGGTAAAAAGAAGGTCTGAACAATGATTGTGAAAATTTAATAGTTATGAGAAAGTAAAGCATGTAAATTTAAATTCGAAAGTATATATAAATTAATTAAAGTCATAAAAGTAATTCAATTTTCTAAATTCATTATAATATTCTATTCTTAATAAATTAGATCGAAAAGGGTTATCAAAATAAAAATATTAATTTAAAATTAATATTGTAAGATTCTCCAAAATAGTGAGGTTAAGTAAGTAATGAAAACAATTGATATACAATTTTAAATTTCGAAATATTATGATAATTTCAATAATAGAGACAAAATGAAATTTACTTTCAAATAAGTCAATTTAAATTTATTTATAAAATATGTTTTTTAAAAAAATATCAATGTAAAGGCTTTAATAAATATTAAATGTTATTTTTAATGCTTCTTACAATAAATTCTATATTAAATTATTATTAATAAATTATTTATCTTCGTCATTAAATTTAAACAAATGAAACAATCCTTTATTTCAAATAATTTTAACTAATATGTATTTTCAATATGCTATAATTAATTTAATATTATAACCACAAAATTATGTAATCTTATTTTCAAAGAAACATTATAATAATCATTCTATGAAAAAATGAAAATAGAAAAGATGATAAAGATTATATATGATATAATTTTATAATTAATGAAATGATCCCTATTTTAAAATAGGGTTAATTAGAAACTTAATAAAGTTTATAAGACTTTAAATATTTAATTTAAATATTAATAGAATTCAGTTGTAAAGTTATTTTGAAAACAAAATTAATTAATTTAATAATTTTCGATAATTTATTAATATACTAAAAACATGTGGGGTTCAAATACAGGAGGAGGCTATGGCGCCAATACAAATGCAGCTCCAGATGGCACTCAATTTGATAATGAAATTCAACATCCATTTACTGATGCTATTTCATGTATGAAGTTTGCTCCTATCAATCAAACTTACTATTGATAAAATACAAAAGACTAATTTTATTTTTATGATTAAAAACGATAAAAAAAATAATGAATTAAAATATGAATAATTGAATAGATTAATTTATTAATAGCAAATCGGATCACCAATTCTTGCTGTTGCTTCATGGGATGGAAATGTAAGTAAAATAATCAAAAGACAACAAATAATGATAAAAGATTGAATTTTACTGCAACTTGTATATTTCCATTATTTTATCAATATTTCAACTATATTATTCATTCCTTAACACTTATGATTACAGATCGTAATTTATCGCACTCAAGATGATGGTAAGGTTATTCAAGCCAATAAAATATATAAAATTAAGATTAATCAAATAAATCAGTTTAAATTCTATATGTGTAAGCCCAATTCATGCTTCAAACCAATGCTGGCGGGCCTGTTCTCGGAATTTGTTGGTAGCCAGATGCTCAGGCATTGTTGATTGCATGTGCAGATAACAACATCAAGAGATTATTAATTTTAAAAGAAAGTATTCTTTAATAATATCACTAATTTACTCAAATTAAAAACCATACTAGCCTTGATATAACATAATATAAAAATATGATCAAAGTAGCATAAAAAAAAAAACTTTAATTAAATATCATGATATAAATTGCCTGAATTTCATCATTTTTATATGCTGTAAATATATAAACATAAGGAATTCAAGTAAATATTTAGAAAGTTTATTGTAAAAACTCATTCAGACATAATTGCTAAATATATAGCCAAATTTTATTTAAATTTTTGCAGAAGAATGCCATACAAAATATCTTGCATTAAGTTAAACTCTTAATTTGAATTTTTAAAGCCTAATTTGGTTATAATCCGATTCATTCATGGACCCATTATAGTAAGTGCCTATAAATAAAATAAAAAAATCTTATGACCTTCCTTGATTTATAATAAATGTTATCAAATCTATTTTCAACCCACTTAGTGGATTCTAAAGGCAAACTTTACCAATATTTATATCAAGAGATGGTTATAATATAATTATATATTTTTAGAAATATCTCATAAGATATTCCTCTTGATTATATTAGTAGAATTTTTAATGGGATCTAGGATAGAATTCTGTGAATCAAAACCCGAAAACCCGAAAACCCCGAAACCCCTTAGTGAGGTTTATAAGTGCTTTGATTTCTAGGGTATAGTTGGGGTCTTATTGGGGTTAGTAGAGAAATTAGGCCAATTTCCAAAATGAGAAATAGAAATTAGCGAAATTTACGGTCTATTTATGATGAGAAATATTTAGATTTACTGCTTAAGCTTAGGTATGGTACGAGTATTAATATAGACTAGTCAAACCAGTATTGAATTATGCAGCTATAGCAAAAATCTTACACAAGAGTGCCTCTACTGTTAGGTATCACAGCATGCTAGCTGTTTAGCATTTTAATTCTGGTACTTGAAAGCATCCTGCAAGAAAATAAAAGTTCTCACAGCATCATATTGACTACCTCTGCGACTCGAAGACTTTGAAGTATTGGGCACACTTTCCATTAGACTAGCGAGCTGTGATGTTTCATCGCAGGTTTCCCGACATGCGTATCTCTCCTTAGACTATAGCCAATATTTATAGAAGAAATGGTATTACTTTAAAGACTGTCAATAGAGTGAAGAGAGTGATTGATTTTACAGTGCCATTTTATAGTAATAATTTAAACTATATATGTGATTAAATGCAGACAGCTATTACTAATAACATCAAGTTCATACACGCTGATGAAGCAGTATTTACATTCAACACCTTTATTAATAAGTCTTGGTATAAGAAGTATGATAATATAGAAGTCTATGATTAAAAAGTGAAGGTAGTACCCATGCAATTTTAGCTGGTATAAGTGAAGATTCAGGCTTAGAGAGTTATGTTATTCACCCTCGCTCTAATAAGCGAGAGTAGTATATAGAGTTCTACATAAGATGAGAGATAAATACAATGATTAAGAGATCATCCTGTTTGTTGATAACCTCTCAGTTCATAAGACTAAGGATCTAAGAAAGCTTATGAACAGCTAAACATAACTCCTGTATACAACGTTCCATATAGCACATAATTTAATGGAAAAATCAAGACTCACTACAAGAAGCGGCTGCTGTATCATCTTATGCATGACATGCCCATCGATACAGTAGACTTAATTCAAAGCAGCTGTAAGAGAGTGAGCCAAGATAAGACAACAATCTGTGCGAGAGAGGGAAGAATGAGTTTATAAATAAGTTTTAGATTTAAATGAATGAATAAGTTCACATATTAAACTAACCCATAAAAGGGTTTGGCCATATCTCTTCTCTTAATGCCAGCTCCTGCATCTATGTTCATTTCATCTGGTTTTTAGACATCTTTAAAAAGCCTCTTGCTCACCTCATAAATTGTCTACGACTTTCTTTCTCTGTGAACCTTTGCATGCTCTTTCATAAGATAAATACCAGTGCCAGATTTTCCTAAAAGTTATATGTCAAAGCTTACTTGAAAGATAAGCACGCTTCTTAAGTTCCTCTAGCCAAGCTGAGCTTATTAGAATGCCTTGCTTTTCTCGTCTTCAGGAGAGATAGAATATCGTTTCTTATGTGCTTCTTCAATTATTTCTCTGAGATACTCCTTTTTTATAGTACCAAGAACACCAAAGAAAAAGTTCCTTTCTGGTAGTTTATTAGAGAGTTGTTTCTTGGTAGGAAGGTAAACTACAATTTCCTCATCTTACATGGCATCCTCATAAAGATTAGTGACTGAAATCTCAGGGTAGTTGGGAATTTCGATTAGTTTAATCTCTTTATTTTTAAAAGCTTTCTTTCTCCTCACAAAGTATTGCTTTCAAGAATGAAATTTTGGTACCTTCCATCGTTGGAAGGAATAAACCAACTGTATAAAGTTAGGTATCGATATAGATCTTCCTTACTTCTGAATCTTGAGATCATTTCTTGAGCCTCAACTTTCTTCATTTGATATTCCATCTTTGTTCCTCTACCTATTAATGAATTTCAAATTATAATTTATAGACTTCTGGATCCTATTGTTTAAAAACTTACTATTAAATATGGGCATCTTATAGGAGTCAACCCTGTAAAAATACGTGGAGAAAGTTCGCAGAAGCTGCAACAAACTTCAGAGATGGAGCTCCATTTTTATCAATTTTGTTCAATTAAATTAGTACTAAAGTTGTTTAAATTTAATTAGTACCGGTATTAAATCCGTTTAAGTTTAATTGGTACCAATTTAATAGTACCAAAACTTAATTAGTACCTAGTTTTAATCCAGTGAGGTTTTAATGGAAAAATTCCAATCTGGTTTAAAACTTAATTGGTACCAGTACCAACCTGAACTTTATCTGAATTGGTACCAGAATCAAAATGATTAAGAGTAAAATTACGAAAATTATACTTATAAACTGAGTATAAATATGAAGTCTTAGAGCTTAGATCAAACCATCACTAATGCTGTTGCAACTCCTATATAGTCCAGATATAGCTATAGAGGTTTTAAGAGCTTTATAATAGAAATTTAAATTTGAATTTAAACATGGCGGTCAACTAAATCGTAGAGCGGCACTTTTAGGAGCAGGTCAATCAATGCTCAACTTTGGCTCCACTAAAAAGCCTGAAATAATTTATGTTGAGAGGGAGGTAGAGCTAAGAGCTCTTGAATTTGAAGCAGAGAATACTATCATAGAAGTATTAAACCAGAGGGAGAGCGCAGAGATAGGGGTTTAAACTTAAATTGATTATGTTGAGGAGCTAAAAGAACAGCAACCAATCGAAAAGATAAAAACATATTAATGTGAAGACTGCTAGATCATTTCTCAACTGAACAAAGCTTGAAGAGACACCTTAAAGAGGTACACTCTGGCAAAGCCAAGATCTATTTAAAGCATGAAAAGGTAGATGGAAGGTACAAATGCACAACATGCATGAAGTCTTATATACACTCTGCAAAGTAAAGAAGCATATGCAAAGCATCATTTGAGTGAATGTTTAATGCAGGATGAACAAACCTTAAAATTGTTCACAAAAAATAATTTAATACTCTTGAGTCATAAAGAGAGCAGCAGGAGAGACTCAAGAGATAGAAGCGATATGAATCTACGAGCCAACCTATAGGTAATACAATTTTAGCATGCTTCTAAGCAAAAGCTATGAATATGGCTGCATTAAATGCAGTTGATCTCAGCACTTGTATTGAAAACTACTTGAATATAAACGTGCCTGCAAAAGCAAAGCTCATAGTAGTTGATGAGTATGCTAAGGTGTATCCATTCAGTTATCTTATTAAGAACCAACAGTATTAAAACGAGTTTGCTAATGAATACATGGTACTTAGAGAGGCCTAAAGAAAAGACTGCAAGAATTTGCTTAAACTAAATGGTGATATTTTAAGTTATGGTTTCATCGCATTAAGGCTAAAGAAATTTGAGATGACTCTGAGAGACTACCTATATCACAATAGATACCCTGATGATTTAAACGATATACTCAGATATGATTCAGGGTGTTAAGGAGTTGCATGAACTTGGATATGTTCATAGAGATTTGAAGCCTGAAAACGTTATGCTAAATCACTGCCCTTTAGAAGTAGTGGTTATCGATTTCAATAGAGCTTGAAGATAGGAGATTGTCACTTTAGCACAAGTACTTGGTACTCCAGGTTACTTCCCAATAAGAGAGAAGTGGACTAATGGTTCTGTTTAATGGGATGTTTGGGCAGTAGCAGCAATAATATTAGAAAGTGACATGCAATGAATGGCTTACTTTGGTACAAAGCATGAAAATAATCAATAAGTTTGGCTCAGAAACATATAAAGAAAGAAGATGTCTGCTAAGAAATTAAAAGCATAGTAGAGATGATAATCGTGAGAGCTCCTAACTATCCTCGGTAAACATTAGATGACATCCTTGACCGACTTATGAGAGCAAGGTTCAAAAGATATAATAAAGACAAGCAGATAAAATTTTTATGATTTAAGCAAACTAAAGTTCATTAAATATTCATTAAATTAAGATAAAACCTCATTTTGTCTACTAACCCCTATAAGACCCCAAATATACCCTACTAATCAAAGCACTTATAAACCTCACTAAGGGGTTTTGGGGTTTTGAATTTAGCTCTCTTGATTGGCTCTTTTATGTCTTCCAGCGATTATCTTGGATAAGCTGAAGCTCTTACGATTATAAACTCTACAATCTTCTTAATTTCATTGCAGACATCTTCCTGTTATATATGTTTAGAAGCCAAACTTATTGATTATTTTTCGTGCTTTGTTCCAAAGTAAGACATACTTTCCATATCGCACTCTAAGATTATGACGCAACTGCCCAAACATCCCATTAAACAGAGCCATTAGTCCACTTCTCCCTGATTGGAAAGTATCCTGGTGTGCAAAGCACCTCAGCCAAAGTTACTATTTCTTATCTTATTGCTCTATTGAAATCAATGACTACAATTTCTAATGGACAGAGATTTAACATAACTTTTCAGTCTTCAAATCTCTATGTACATACCCAAGTTCATGAAGCTCTTAAACACCCTCAATCATTTCCGACAGTATCTCATTTAAATCATCTGGGTGTCTATTATGATAGAGATACTCTCTCAAAGTCTTTCAAACTTTTTCAGTCTTAATACAACAAATCCATGCCCAAGAATAACTCCATCAAGTCTAAGTAAGTTCTTAAACTATTTTTTCTAAGCCTCTCTCAGTGTTATGTATTCATTTGCAAATTCATTTTGATACTGCTCATTTTTAATGAGATACTTGAAAGGATATACTTTGTAAGCATACTCATCAACCACTATAAGCTTAGCCTTGTTTGGCAAGTCAAAATGCAAGTAATTTTCAATACAGCTTTCAATATCAATTGCATTCAATGCAGGTATATACATAGCTCTCTCTTAAAGACATACTATAAGAGTACCATTTGCTGGCTGATTCATTGATTCAAAAAACTTCTGCTTCTTGGGCCTTTCCTCCTATTCTCTTAATGACTCAAGAGAGTTATTTTTTCTTTTAGCAGGTATAAGCTTTTAAGTAGCTTAATCTTTAATTAGGAATTCGCTTAAGAGATGCTTTTGCATATGCCTCTTTACTTTGCTGAGTGAGTATAAGACTTCATGCATGTTGTGCACTAATACCTACCATCTACTTTATCATGCTTAAAGTAGATCTAAGCTCTACCAGAGTGTATCTCTTTGATGTGCCTTTTCAAGCTTGACTCAGCTGAGAAGAAATTTTAGCAGTCTTCACATTAAAACTTTTTTATTTTTTCTATTGATTGCTGTTCCTTCTCTTCCTCAATCAATTCAGCTTGTGTCTAAATTCCCAAATCTGCGCTTTATTTCTTGATTTAAACTTCAATTTTAAAGACCTCAGCTTCAAACTATAGAGCTCTTAGCTCTACCTCCCATTCAATATAGATTACTTCTGATTTCTTGGAGGAGCCAAAGTTGAGTAATGATTAACCTGTTCCAAGAGAAAGTGCCTTACTATTTAAGTTAGCCGCCATGTTTAAATTCAAATTTAAATTTGTATTATTAAGCTCTAATAACCTTTCTGGTTATAGTCACTCTGTATAGGAGTTGATACGACAACAATTATGGCTGAATTAGAGGTGTTATAGATTATATTTATGCTTAGTTTATAAATATAATTCTTCTAATTTCATACTTAATAATTTTGATTTTGGTACCAACCAAGTATAAAATCGGGTTGGTACTGGTACCAATTAGGTTTTGAACCATTTTGGAACTTTTCCATTAAAACCTCAATAATTTAAAAATAGGTATAATTAAGTTTTGGTACTATTAAATTGGTACCAATTAAATTTAAACGAATTTAGTACCTGTACTAATTAAATTTAAACAAATTTAGTACTAATTTAATCGAACTAAATTGATAAAAATAAAGCTCCATCTCTGAAATTTGTTACAGCTTATGCCAGCTTTCTCCACGTATCTTTACTAGGTTGACCTCCTATAAGATGCCCATATTTAATACTAAGATTTTAAGCAGGTAGGATCCAGAACTCTATATATTAAAATTTGAAATTCAATAACAAGAGAAGGAACAAGGATGGAATCTATAAGTACTGCAATGAAGAGGGTTGAAGCTTAACAAATGATCTCAAGGTTTAGAAGCAAGGAGGATCTCTATCGATACTTCACTTAGCATGGTAAGCATGGACATACACTTAATCATATACTATAGTGGGTTTATTCCTTCCAACGATGGAAGGTACCAAAATCTCATTTCTAAGAGCGATACTCTTTGATGAGAAGAAAGCCTTCAAAAACAATGAAATTAAGTTGATAGAAATACCAGACTACCCAGAAATTTCAGTCACTAATCTCTACGATGATGCGATAAAAGTTGAAGAGTTGGAAGTTTATCTTCCAACCAAGAAACAACTCTCTAACAAACTTCCAGAAAGGAGCTTCTTCTTTGGTGTTCTTGCACTTTAAGAGAGAGTTATCTCAGAGAGATCATTGAAGAAGCTCACAAGAAACGCTACTCTATTTCCCCTGAAGATTAAAAGAAGCAAGACAAACTAATAAGCGAGACCTGGCTTGCGGAGCTTAAGAAGCATCCATACCTCTCTAGTAAGCTTTACACATAACTTTGTAGGGAAACCTGAAACTGCTATATTCCTAATGAAAGAACATGCAAAGGTTCACAGAGAGAGAAAGTCATACTATTCATGAAGTGAGCAAGAGACTATATAAAGATTTTCAAAAGCCAGATGAAATGAACATAGATGCAGGAGCTGGCACTAAGAGAAGAAATATGGGGCCAAGCAAGCCATAAGAAGAGGAGAAGAAGGAGAAGCCTAATCCCTTTCCGGGCTAATTTAATATGTGAACTTATTCATTCATTTAAATCTAAAACTTCATTATAAACATTCATTCTTCCTTCTCTCGCACAAACTGTTGTCTTATCTATGCTTACTCTCTTGTAGCTACTCTGAATCAAGTCTACTGTATCTATAGGCAAGTCATGCATTAGGTGACATAGCAGCAGTTTCTTTTAGTGGGTCTTTATTAAACTCCAGTAGAATTCAATTCCATTAAATTAAGGGCTGTATGGAACATTGGGGTAATGGCCCCCAAGGTGGGGCCGCTAAAAACTTTTTTCTCAATTTCATAATATATCTTAGAATGATTAAAACATCGAAGTAACATGTTGTAACGTATTAATTAGGACTATGTAACCTTTCCTATGACTCTATTGATACCCAGATCATAGTAAAATTTCGCATTAACATCATAATAACAATATAATTTTAGATATGTACAGCTAAATATTTCACTATTTTTATTTATTATAAATTTTTAATTTCTCTAATTTAATTACTTTTTTATTGATTTGCAGTCATTATCGTTATTAATACAATCATTGAGGTATTATGATCTATTTGGTAATTTTATTTTGAAACTCTTCACGCTATTATAACATTAAATATATAAAAAAGTAATTAAATTAGAGAAATTAAAAATTTATAATAAATAAAAATAGTGAAATATTTAGCTGTACATATCTAAAATTATATTGTTATTATGATGTTCATGCGAAATGTTACTATGATGTGGGTATCAATAGAGTCATAGGAAAGGTTACATAGTCCTAATTAATACGTTACAACATGTTACTTCGATGTTTTAATCATTTTTAAGATATATTATGAAATTGAGAAAAAAGTTTTTAGCGGCCCCCCCTAGGGGGCCATTACCCGAACATTGTATACAGGATTAATGTTTAACTCTTCATAAGCTTTTTTAGACTCCTTAGTCTTATGAACTGAGAGGTTGTCAACAAACAGGATGATCTCTGAATCATTGTATTTATCTCTTAGCTTATGTAGGAACTCTATATACTACTCTCGCTTATTAGAGCGAGGGTGAATAACATAACTCTCTAAGCCTGAATCTTCACTTATACCAGCTAAAATTGCATGGGTACTACCTTCACTTTTTAATCATAGACTTCTATATTATCATACTTCTTATACCAAGACTTATTAATAAAGGTGTTGAATGTAAATACTGCTTCATCAGCGTGTATGAACTTGATGTTATTAGTAATAGCTGTCTGCATTTAATCACATATATAGTTTAAATTATTACTATAAAATGGCACTGTAAAATCAATCACTCTCTTCACTCTATTGACAGTCTTGAAAGTAATACCATTTCTTCTATAAATATTGGCTATAGTCTAAGGAGAGATACGCATGTCATGAAACTTGCTATGAAACATCACAGCTCGCTAGTCTAATGGAAAGTGTGCCCAATACTTTAAAGTCTTAGAGTCACAGAGGAAGTCAATATGTGCATGAGAGAACTTTTATTTTCTTGTAGGATGCTTTCAAGTACCAGAATTAAAATGCTAAACAGCTAACATGCAGTGATACCTAACAGTAGAGGCACTCTTGTGTAAGAGCTTTGCTATAGCTGCATAATTCAATACTGGTTTGACTTAATCTATATTAATACTCGTACCATACCTAAGCTTAAGCAGTAAATCTAAATATTACTCATCATAAATAGACCCTAAATTTCGCTAATTTCTATTTCTCATTTTGCAAATTGGCCTAATTTCTCTACTAACCTCAATAAGACCCCAACTATACCCTAGAAATCAAAGCACTTATAAACCTCACTAAGGGTTTTTGGGTTTTGAATGTTGTAGGTCAACATACTCAGCCTGTTAAGGATATCTACTGCTTCAGCATAAACAACAAATCAATAGTAGTTTCTGGAGGGTGGGACTCAAGAGTTAAATTTTGGGAATGGAACCAAGGATATCAGGGTCTCAACCAAATTGGAGAGACTTACGTTGCAAAACCAATTCACTACATGATATTTTATATATTTCTATAATAATTTTAATTAAAAAGTATCTTTATAACATGAGTGGGGAATTCCCTCTGCTTGTGACTGCTCATTCAGAACTCTTTATTCACTATTGGAATTTGAACAACATAACAAGAGGGGATTTCAATCCTGCAGGTTTGATAAATTCTCCCTTGAAGTATGGAACAACAGCTATTGCTTGTTTCCCTGATGCCAAAGGTTTTGCAATTGGGTCTATTGAAGGCAGATGTGGGATTAAGTATATAGATGTATAAAATAACAACACAGTCAATAGGTAAGCAACTTTGAATTTAATATTCCCTGTTGTTTTGCTTTACTTTATGAACTTTATTGATATCTTACTATTATAGCGATGACTTTTGCTTCAGATGTCATAGACAAGATGATACAGCAACCTCAAATCCAAAACCCTCTCAAGTTTACGCTGTAAACGGCATCGTCTTCAACAAGCAGTTTGGATCTTTTGCTACTATGGGGCAAGAAGGAAACTACTTCTTCTGGAATAAAGATTCGAAGAGCAAACTTAAGAACACGAAAGCTTTAACTCCAGCTCTTCCAGTAACCTGTGGCGACTTAATTTATCATAAATTTATAATAAATTTTTTTAAATTTAAATTTTTAATAAAAAACTGACTTTCTTGAGAATGGTAAGTTATCTCAAAACCTTCTTATCTTTTCATCAGAAACATTTATGATTTAAGGGATATTTCTATTAATTATCTAAATTTTATAAATTGTTTACATTATATGTTTAGCTCAACAATTTGCCTATGCATATGGATACGATTGGGGAAAAGGAGCAGAAGAGTCTAAGAAGGGTTATCCAGTAAAGCTAGTCATTAGAAAAGTTCAAGAGAGTGAAGTCATTAAGAAAAAGCCTTGAAAAACCTATATTATTTCTACATTTTAATAAGCAAAGAGTTTAAGATATAGTATATTTAAATCAAGAATAGTAATAAAGTTAATTAAACTATAAATATTGTTCAATGATTAAAATATTTCTAAATAAGTTCAAGTAATAACTCAATATCAAATTGTATAATTATAATTAAATAAAAATGGAACAAACAAATCTTGGGAATGCAGATGACCTTAAAATTTTATTAAATTTAAATTTAATTTTAAATATTTTGACCAGGATGAAAATCCAAAAAATTGTTCTTTATTTGTGGAAATATAGCATGATTATGTATGTTTTTTTAGATGTTGTTTCACATTAAAATCCTTAAATTTGTTCTTTATGCAACTTTTTATTTATAGATATCGTGTGATTAAACATCTTACATTCTCAAAGACTCTGACACAATTAAAACCTTGCAATGAATTTATAAATTTTAAATCATTATATAAAATAGAAAAATATATTTATCCGTGAAGTTTATGCATTTAAAAAAATAATAATCCATGTTAATATTTATAAATCCCTTTTTTATGTTTTGTATTAATCATATCGCAATTTAACCTTAAAATATGTTGCCTAAATCTTCTGAGAAAAAAGAGTTATTCGCTCTCTGTACTTGGGATGGTAAAATTAAAGTATATTAGTATTAATACGAATAATCTCAAATGAAACTATATATGCTCAATTTTGTTATAAATACTATTGCTTATAAAAATAGAAAAAATATTATTATAGTAATATTAAAGTTCAATTGCTTTTATTTTGATAAGATTTGTGATGGGAACCCTATTCTACGCATAGATTGGTGTGTTGATTTTAATTATAAATTTATTAAAATTCTTAAAAATTATAATAATTAGTATTATTGATGAAAGCGCTTTAATTATATCAAGTTCTGACTCATCTATTTATAAGCTTGACATCAATTAATTACAATTGAATTAATTTATTTAACAAATAAATCGCAAATTACATGTATTAATAAATATACTATTAATTAAACTTTTTTTATTATCAAGTTAGATATGCTAAATTTGAGCTAGTCAAGTGAAATGTCTTTAAAGTAAAATATCTACAGAATGTTTTCTTTCAATAAGTACGAAGGCATTTTATAATATGTAATATTTTGCCCCAAAAACCCTTTTTAAAATTTTGATATGAATTCCTCTATATTTTTAATTAAATTTTATAATATAAAAGCATCTAAACCCCTATTACTTAATGAAGGAAAAAATAAGAAAACGAATAAAATGATAGAAATTACTATGTTTTTAATTAAATTATTTTATCATAGTATTATAAACGGCAAAAATTTTGAGACTTTAAGTGATTATAATACTTTTATTATATTCTTTAAATTTTATTGTTTCATGATGAGCTATTCAATTTAATAAATAAGGGGGCTTATGAGTAATAATCACCAGAAAACTATATAATGGTATAAAGATGCTACTCTATAGATTTAGACAAAATAAATTTATATAATGGTTCAAATCAATAGCAAATACAGGATATAAGGAAATTCTCTTATTTCGTAAACTTTAAAATAATAATATTAAATAAAGATAATTTAGAAATTTGATATTAAATTTTATTTGGGTTTTGTTAACCATTGCTCCCACAAGTTCCAATTTCTCACACATGCTCCAATTGCTCACACAAGTCCTAATTGCTCATACTTTATATTTTTTTCAATTTTATTGTGAAGTGTAGCAAGACATGTCCTAATCTTGAAACTTCTAAATCGCCTATGTACAGGCATAATATAATAAAATTTTACTTTTTACAGTTAAAAAATTCTAATTTTATTTTTTTCTTCTAATGAATTATACCTTTCTTAAATTATTTAATTAAAATAAACTTTATAAAATTATTATCTCTAGTTAAGATAAATGAGATACTCTATTTTGATCTTTTGTAATTGTGTATCTCAAATAAAAGATTTATATATCTAATGTATCGTTTTAAGTTATTTTTTAATTCATATAATAATTCTATAATATGATAGTTTTAATTCTTAACTAGAGATAATAACTTAACAACAATTTCCTTTATTCAAATAATTTAAGAAAGGCTAATTTTAAGTCAAAATAAGGAAAAATAATATTAGAAAATATTAACTTTAATGAGTTAGATTTTATTGTATGATGCCTATACATAGGCGATTTAGGAGTTACAAGATTAGAATATTTCTTGCCAGACTTGATGATGGAAATTGAAAAGAAAAAAAATGTGAGCAAATGGGACTTGTGTGAGCAATGGTTTACAACATCCTTTTTATTTAAAATCAAATGAAATCAATGTATGAGATTTATTATAGAAATCCGAATAAAATAATTAAATATGTAAAATGTTTTAATTTAAATCATTTATTTAACTTTATGCCTAGTTCAATCTGAAAACAAAAATTTAAATAAATAATCAATTAATTAGTAACTATACCTGTTTAAATATGAATCTCATCTTAAATTTCCAGAAAATGACCAAATTAAAGATCAACTAATGAAAAATTTTCTAATTAACACATAAAGTTAATCTTAAGGATTTCAAGATTTTGCATAAATCTTTTAATAAGTTGGCAAAGATTTTAGGCAGAATGCCACAGCTCAATTAATAGATTAAGATGAGAAGATATTGTACATTATTTAAATAAATGATTTAATTTATACATTCAATTATCAATTTGAGAAAAAGGATAAAATACGTATTTTGGAAATTTAACCCCATAACTTTTATAAAAGATTATTATATAAGCAAGGATTATAATATCAAAATAAAGTTGCATATATGAATTAATTATGCATTTTGTACATAAATTACAATAGAAACAATAATATAGTAGTGTGCTCTACAAATAAATAAAACATTTTGTTATGGGAAATAAGAGAATAAGAGTTGCAGTAGGGTTTTGGAAATCCCAAGATAGTTCTTTCATGCGATAGCCCAAATGAGATACCTTTTCAAGTTTCATGCATTTATTGCTATGATAATTTATATAATTAAAAAATCCATATTAAAATCCTATAAAAAAATTAATTGAAGATCAAATTAATTTTAAACAAATCTATTTAGATAGTATGTTAATAATAAGTTGTCAATTAAATGAAGGATTTTATCTTAGGATCGTCTGAAGGAAGATGTATAGTGTTTTATATTTTATTATATTATTGGTTTCATAAACTATTGTAGGAATACATTTGAATAGAAAAAATTGTTAAGATAAATTAATCTTAACAATTATATTTATTGGCAGTTTACTTTTTTTTAAACCTAGAGAATATGGTTCTTGTCGATAGAGAATTTTAAATCTGCTTGTTTTTACAATAAGCATTAATATATAATCACAATCCTAGAGCAAGATAAATTGGCTTTAATTCTTGGTGTTTTTTTCAGTATATTTTAATGTCAAATTTAGAATCAATTTATCTCATTCCAGGTATGTGATTAAATATTACTGCAAAAAGTAAAATCCAGTAGGTTTAAAATTCTCTATCGACAAGAACCATATTTTCTATGTTTAAAAAATTTAACTGCCAAAAAATAATCATTAATTATAATATCTTCTATTCAAATGTATCCCTAAAGTAGTTTCATATTACTTTCATATCTTAAAAATAAGAAATTTAAATGGAAAGAACACAATGCCTTAAGGTATAATAAATGCCAAAAACCTAATAATTACATTTCTAAATTTCAATTTAAGTAAAGGTAATTCTACAATTTCAAAAATTTCTCGAAAAACTATAATTAAAAATTAATGCATGGCTTTAGTTTTGATAACTTCATTTCACTAATTGTTTTCGATGTAAAACTCATTATTAGTAAAAAAAATCAAATCATTCTATGACCCCACTTATTTAGGGGCATTATTTAAATAGATTATCCCCCTCAATAATCCAATTAAAAATATTATTCAATTTAAAGAAATAAATCTCTACACCAAACTTAATTTAATTCTTAAAATACCTTTTGGATACTCCCAAGAAAAATCTTTCATTTTTAAAATAATTCATTAAAACAGTCATTTTAAACTTTCAAAAAATAAATCTTTTCCATATTTTTCTAGATTTTGTTTTTTTTTAATTAAGAATATAAAGAATAAAGCTATTTATATAACAGATTATAATATTTAAAGTTTTAGTAAGATTCTGATTGCACCTTCAAAAATTTTAGATTTAAAAGTCATATTACCTATCAATAATATAAAAATAGTATTAAAAAAAAATTATTTGTAAATCATTTTTTGAAAAATATTTGTTTAATTAAACCCCATAATTTATTCAGAAGCATTAATTATGTAAAAAAAACAAATAAATATAAGAAATTATTGTGTTTAATTTCAAAGCTATTATTAGATATATGTATTATATAAATATTTGTTAAGAAGTAAAAGACTATACTTAAAATATATATAAAAAATAACCAATAAAAATTGTATCAAACTGGTGTTTTCCAATAGTAGTAGAATTACAAAAAATAAGAGATATTGTCAATTACAATTCCTTTAAACTAAAATTTATAATTTATTGCTATATTATGTATTTTTAGATACAATCAATTTATAATTTTGAATAAAACTCTAAGAATTATTAAAAATTAATATTGTCATTAAGATTTAAAACTTTTTTAAAAAAAATATTTCATGTTTTTCTTGGCACTATTAGATATGATGAAATATCATTAAGTTATAACAATATTTCATGTTGATTTAAGGAAGTTTTTTTTTACTCAGTTTGTTCCTTAATTATTATTCAATAAAAATAATTACATTATGTATCAAATAAATATTTTTGAACTTTCTCATAATTACCAAAATTGAAATTATCCAATTTTTAATTTCTTATATCAACCACGAGTATATTTTTCAATGAAATTATACCAAAATTTAAATGGAAGTTCTCAAAAGCCAAGTATTTGCAATTTAATGTTGCACTTACTTTAACTATTTTTGTTGAGGAGAAGTAAAATTAAATGAAACTAAAAAAGCCATATTTTAAACTTTTTTTAAGCGATACACTTTTAAAACTCAAATATTTACCATCAAGTAAAAAGACATTATCTTTTTTTTAAATCTTGAAATTATTAAAATTAAAGGCTATAATACATTTTTGTATTTTAGAGTAAATAAATTTACTTTACTATTTTACTTATAGAGTTTTATGTAATTTAAATATAGGCAATATAAATAATATCTTTTTAAATAACACAAAGAACCTATAATTTCAGCTGTAAATTGTATTGTTGACTGCAATAAATTAGAAATTTAAAAGGAATTAATTTTTTATTTTAATAAAGTATATTTGAATTCTTTTTTGCTTCAATAATTTTATTGATTTTAATTTTCTTAACAAAATTTCCTTTTACTATAAACTTATATTTACCCTTTATATTAGAAATCGGCCATAAATTTATAACATGTGGATCAGATGGAGAGATAGTTTTATGGGATTATAAATCAAGATCAAAACTTAAGTTTTATGATTACCAAAGTCTTATAATAGTATTTTATTTAAATTATTATAAATTTTTGAATTAATCGAGTTAAAGAAGAAATATGCATAATTTATTTTGTTATTAAAATAAGTCTGATGCTTGATAATGAATAAGATGAATAATTGCAAAGATAGCACGAAAATACCTTTTCATTTAATGTTTATTCAGAATAGTTTGTTACTTAAGTAAAATGATGAATTAATTTAAATTACTTGCTAACTATATATTTATATATGTTATTCATTTGGGAATCTCTTACAACCCAAATCATCAATTAAAATCAATCTAAAGCCTGGTGTGAGAATAAAATAGCATTTTAAATCTTTAGGCGCTGGGAATGGATGGGGTCACAACTCAATAAGTGCATGTTCTATTGATGATAATTAAGAATTCATAATTTTTGTCAGTGAGGATCCCAATCATCACTACACAACTGATAAACTTAAATCAGCTATTGTTATGAATTTAAATGAAATTATTATTTAATTTAGGGAGACAAAAGGTCCCAAAAATGTCTGCCTTAATATTTATAAATTAAAATAAATTATAGTAGAAATCTGAAATAGACTAAATATTTAATATTTTATCAATATTCTTCAAACTTAGAAGAAATGAGTTGAATTTTGATAATTATAGTTCAATCAAAATACTTTCTTAATTATCAAACTTCAAATCAAATAATTCATATTCTTAATTGCTCTATAATAACAATATATTCATTCATAAATTATAAAATAAATGAAAATATCAAATTTAGATATATTCTACTTAACATTGTTATTTTAAATTATGAATATTATTTGATGATTTATTTTCATTGTTTTTAATATAAGTATTTGAATAAAACTCTCTAGTTTGTGATGATTCTTTTCTCAAACTATAATTTATTAACCAAATTTTTATTTTTTTATAATTAAATAATGATTAATAAATTAATTGTAAAATTACCTAAAATTTTTTTTAAACTTAATTGGTGTTAGAAGGATCAAAACTTTGAGTATTTTCTATTTTTGTGTTGGCAATATCTGTGTAATTTAAGTTATTTTTGTGAAGGGGCTCTTTAAGCATCTATGATGATGACATATCAGTGCCCTCCATTATTGAACTACTGGTATCTTGATTTTATTTATAATCATTATAGCGTGAATAAATCTAAAGTTCTTATAGTATTTTTTAATTTATACTCTAAGTTATAATTTTTACATAGATTGATTGTGATTTGGACTTATTGCGCTAGTCTTTTTGAATATACTCTGACCAGGGGTTTTGGGTTTGGGATTTAGTTAGAGCTGCTCTCCTGAGTCAATCATGCTTGGAATCTTAGGCTTCTTTTTCATGAAGAAACTTGGAATTATTCTGAAAATTAGGTAGCCCACTCCAAATACAAATGATGAGCAGGCCATAATCAAACTTATATAAAATTGAATTTGTTAATTAAACCTAGTGCTACATTTTAATGGATTAAAATTTCTTTTCTCATCTTTAACATTTTAAATGTGAATGTCACAAGTATACTCCCACCCCACTTTTTCATTTAGGAATCCACCTAAAATTGGAGCAATAATGCACCCAATTGCATATGCAGTATTAAACAAGCCTGCCGCCTTATCATTAAGTTCTGCGCTCTCTCCTAACCCTTCTTTTTCCTGAACACCTTCAATAATTTCTGTAAGTAGTGGAACGAAAATAATTGAACATGCAATTCCCAACAGACCTAATCCTGCTGTTGACAATGCCAAATTACTATTAAGAAAAGTTATTAGGAATTGCTGTAGATAAGAAAAGATTTTACTTACTCTCCGAAATTTAATAATTTAGAAGGACCAAACATGAAAAGTGCGAGAGTTGCAATAAAGAAAGATGAGCATGTTACATATTTAATTTTATAGAAATACATCTTAAAATTTTTAAGATAAACTGACTACTTAATTATAATATTTTCTATCTATTACTTTTGTCAAGTATCCAATAAATGGCGAGGAAATAGCATAAACTTTTAACAGACTTTTCAATATAGTAATTTATTACTTAGATATGTCATTTAAAAAAATAAATTTATGGTTTACGTAAGACATACCAACGCAAAAAAGTACCCTATATTTATATATTAATATTACCCCTTTTTATTTAAGAAAGTCATTAGGAAATAAATTATCTACAAATTTGGAACTTACCAATAGAGTTTTCATTGACCAATTATTCATACTTTAAGTGATCAGAGAGGATAGAGTCAAAGAACAACATAAATATCATTGAGAACATCGATGAAATTGAAGCCATCATGGCTCTGGGATTCTTCAAGAATAATGTGTAAGTTATCTAAAAAAAACTCTTAAAAAAATTAATTACTTAAAAACATTTTAAAAACTAATGACTGCATCTAATGGTTTGGTAAATGCAATAAATATTTTTTAAGTTATCTTCACTTAATTCTGTTCAGAAGGTACAAATTAAACAACTCTTTTACCGTTTTCATCTATAGATTCAGTTATGGATTGTTAAGGGGAAGACTAGTCAAACTTCAAATCGTTCAAATGTGATGGAATGATAAAAACCACACTATAAAGAATGTTTGTAAGAATTATAAAAGACTTTCCCATTAAAAATTTGGGAATTTTTCCTTTAAAAGGTTGTAAGAATTAAATATACCACAAGTGCTAGAGCTGCAGTTAAAATCACTGCAAAGCAATAAAAAGTAGGCGCATAACCTACTGCTGAAAATATTATTTGGCCTAGCACTGGTCCCATCATAAGTCCAATGCCCACAGCTGCTTGGCAGTATCCAATATAAGTCTCTCTTCTCTTTGGAAACTCGATTGTCACAATTGAGTAGCCTAATTAGAATATAATTTTTAGGATTTTGTAAAAATCTAACATAAAAATATCTGATTTGCTGATGTTTTATAGAATATTATATATTTTAATAATTTTAATTAAAGCCAGCTGTAGAAACAAATGAATCTCCACCACCTTAGATAAATCTGAAGACTAATCCCAGCCAAAAGAAAGGAGCACTAAAGTTTTAAATTAATTTAATATATCTTTGAAGTGATGAAAAATGTTAAGACACTTACTCATCGTCTTTGGGAAAGTAAGCTAGTAACCCAAATCCTACTGTGGCCAATATAATCAAAATATAGCCAATTAAAATGCAATTTTTCCTGCCAATTTTCCCCAACTTTAATCCCACTATAGGTGCTGCGATCAAATAAGCTAACTGAAACATTCTATAAAATTAAGTTAATGTTAATATACGTCATTCTTTGCTACAAATATCCATTTCAAAAGATAATACTATTTTTATTGGAGTCATATACTTAATGTAACTCATAAAATGATGCTTTCAATTTTATTTTCAATCAATATATTTGAATATTTCTAATGATTAACATAGTATACTTGCTTGTAATAACTTACGATAGAATAACTCCTACCATGGCGTCGGAAATTGAGTGATGTTTTTCTTTTCTGTATTGAGGCAGGAAAGTCGATATATTCAGATATAAAGTCTAAGTCATAGCCAGAGTTAAGAGTAAAGCGAGAAATATGCGCCGCTTCTCTGGAGTCGCTTCTAAATCATAATCTTTGTACATTAATAATGAAAACATAAATATGATTTACTATAAAATGTTCATTCATATATAGAATGAAAAAGTTCATTAATATTAAAGAATCTTATTCATCCATGTTACCCTCATTTGGTAAATATTCTTTCTTTGATATGTTTGAATAGCGAGCTACGGGTTCAAGATCTAGTTTCTCCAGGTGCTTGGTGGTTGAGTACACTCTTGGCTAGTAATAACTCATTTTGTAAAATATATATAAAATATTATATTAAATTAAAGCAAATATTATGATAAAAAATAAAAACAAATTAATAGCAAGAATAAGTTCATCTTAATTTATTAAAGATAACTAAATGAATTTTAAATTATAATATTTTATCTATCTTTTTATTTAAAAATAATATTTATAAATAAAAACATATTAAGGGAATATAATGAAAACAAAATTTTACGATTAAGTAAAATACAAATTGATGATTTGCATTTTTAATGCTTTATATTAAGAGTATATTTGGCACTATGATATTTTAATCTCTGAGTTTACAATCCTCAAATTAAACTATCATTTTTAATACTATTAATTAAATAAATATTTTAAATTAATTAAAATAAAAAGTACATTTTTTACATAAAATCATCATCATGTTTCTAATTGAACTGCTAATTCTATGCCTGCATTTTAGCCATGTTTTAAGTGACAAAATTAATGCTCTTAGTATCCACCATTTTGATAAAGTTCTTGTAAAGCTGCTTAGAACTGATGATTTCTGCGACTTAATCAGGCTCTGGCAAAGCACTGTCTTGATTTAACTCGTAAGTTACTGGGCAGTCAATCTAAATTGAAATTGTTAAGAAATCATAGCTTATTATTATAAAAAATGTTAAACTTACAGCTAGGTCTTTTCTTTGGAAATCTTTCTAATTAAGCTTGTCAAGTGGGATAGCACTAATTGCAGCATTAGGATCATCCTTCTTGAAAGCTGTATAAGTGATTAGAGAAGATATGTATTCTTCGAGTTCAGCCAAATAATGCACAATATTTGATTCATTAAATACAAAACCCTCATCGTAGGACATTTTCTGAGCTACTGAAAGGAAGAAACGAGATTTCTTGAAGAAATCGACCATTTTCTCAACGTATTATTGAATTTTCCTGAAAGTTTTCTTGGTTTGCTCAGCTTCTTATTGACTGTAAAATTTTGAATAAAATTAAGAAAACTAACTTACTTTCTTTCTATTTCAAGTTCTAAATGTTGGCATTCAGCTTCTAATGACTGTTACAATATATAAGAATCATTTAGTAAAAGGTATAAAACCCCAAGAGTAATTTTTTAAGCAATAGAGAGAATGATAAATTAATAAATGAACTTTTAATAAATTTAATTTCTGAAAAAATGAAACCCCATTAGGAGAAATACAAAAGTGGGTGGAAAGTTAAAATAAAATAAGTATAAACAACAAACAAGAACCATACCAGTTTCAAGAAGCTGTTCGTCCCATCCCTAATCAGGAAGATGTATCTCTGTCGTGAATGCAGGCTAGTGGCCAGACCTCCCTTATAGAGCTGTGACTTAGGGATCTCTGCAGGAGCCTTTACTTGTAAGTGGGAGATACACTGAGGAACCAATGCCAAGCCACCTCGACCTCCTCGCGACCCCCAGGGGCGGCCTCGACCTCGTCCACAATGCTGTCGAAGGGAGGGATGAGCTGCTTGGTCCTGATCTTTTCATAGTAAGTGAAGATCTTGGCGATTCTGGCGTGGGTCTTCCTGCTAGGGTCTGGTGCAGTGGGAGCAGTCCATTTTTCTACAATCGAATATAAGTTTTAATGCTTAAATCTTAATTAATTAAAATAGGGCAGCTGTTTAAACTATAATTAAACCCTTAATTTAAACTATTAAACGATCAAATATTTTAAACTTACAAAATCTCCCAGACTTTTTACCTTCGAGTTTTTTAGGGAAATGTTGAGCTAGAGGGGCCATCTTAAGGTCATTTTGTAGCCCTTCGAAAATTAGGGGGAACTTGGGCGCTTGGGGCACACAGCACACGCCCTGGCGGAGTTGCGCTCGATTTTCTTTTTCTCTAAAATTTAAAAATAAATAAATATATTTAATTGATTAATTGATGACCCCAAATGTAATTGGTAAATAAACTAACCCATTCAGACCTCCTTGAAGCTCAGGTGCTTCAGAGCATCGACCAAGGAAGGAGTAAATGCCCAGGTGATCGACCTCATGCCACAATTAGGGGTAAGAGATTATAGTCAGCGGGGGTGCCTGGAAGGTCTTTCTAGGGGAGTGGCTCAGGAAGTTCTGCTTGATCTGTATAAGATTGCTTCCTAAAGCTACTAAGTTAAACTTCTCTAGATTAGAGGAAATCTCTAAAAGAAATCGTAATAGCACCAGAGGAAATCCGTGAGGGTGTAGGCGTCGCTGGCCGAGGGGGGCTCTTATGAAAATCTCCTGGAGGTCTTTATCAGCTTGGCTTTTGCTGGGCTTTTTAAAGATCTGTTGGTCCCTAGGTTATTAGTTGAGTGACCGTTAGGGATTTGTCCGTTAATTCTTAGGTTGTTTTATTTTCTCTAGTAATTCGTTCAGTTATCGATGCAGGTCAGGAGACAGGCAGCCCCCCTGATGAGGAGTTAGGCGTAGAATCGGCACGTTCTCAACCTGCATGCGCTGAGGGCGTCCGCTCCATCTGACCATCAGATAGTCTCAATGTCTCGTCCATGGAGGTTTATGGGTTAGCCGTTAGGGTTTTTGCCTATAGGTTGTCTAGGAGGCCCCCACCTCCGTCCTCTGTCTCGTCGTCTCTAATAAGTACTGCCCTTCTCACTCCAATGGTCTCGTCCCTCGTTTCGTCATACAGCACCTCTTTCCCATCGTTGGCGTCCCTGGGGAAGGTGAGCTTGCGCACCGAGAGTCGTAGCTCTATTGCACTGTCCAGCGTCTCCTTGTAATGAGTGATAACATTTTGGCCAAAGATGGTGTTGGCAATGTCCTGGATCTCTCTGGGGGATCTCTGGTAGGTCGACATGCTGTCCAGCAGGCATCGGAGCCTGGTTTCGAAGATGGCCACATCTGGTAATGGTGAAGGCTCTATTTGGGCACGGAGGGTGGGCGGCAGCAGGTATGGGTGGAGCTCTACCGATGGGGAGGACAGGAAGGGTATGATTCTCTGAGAGACTTAGTTATCTGGGCTCAGCATCTTTGTTTGGACTGGGGTGTTTTTATAATTATTATTAAGGGCTAATATACTCAAATAAAATTTAATCAGATCAGGCCTCAAAAGTTGGTTGCTTTTCGATTTGTGAAGACCCCCCTATATATATATATTAGTACTTTAATCATTTTACATAAAGCAACCAACTTTTCTATAATAATAAAAATACTACATTTATTAAAAATTCAAATTCAACTTAATTCAAAAAAATACTCTTGGGGTTTTATCAAACATATCATACAAGTTGTCTCTTTCTTGTTCAGTGAGTTTGCCTCTATCAAGTATTCTATTAATCTGATCCCTGATCTCCTTATTGCTCTCTTCAAGAGTATCAGTCTCCGTGTTGAGCATGTTCACATAGTTGTACAGTGAGTAGTTTTGCTCCTCTGCCTTAATGAAAGTTGTTACAATTTCCTCAATGTTTGAGATTCCACTGGCTTCCTTAATTTGATCAAAGGCGTCTTCTATGACTCTTACGTTTCTTATGTACTGATCCATCAACTTCTTTTTTTCTTTGTTTGTGGCCACTATTTTGTTCAATCTGAGTTTCAAAATTGCTACTGGGTTTGAAAAATCACTGGTCTTGGTCTTGTCCTTGGCTTATGAATAGCTCTGATCGAAGTTTTTATCATCGAATTCGATAACCTCGTCTTTTTCTTTAAGTCTTTCCTAGAGCTTTTAAATTTCAATCTCAAATCTCTCTTTTTCTTCTTCATGCTTAGCCCTTAGTGCTATGAGGAAATTTGAAGCTTATATCTTAAAAAGCAAAATTATGACTTTTAGAAAATAATTTTAGTTCTATGATTTGATTGTTAGCTTCCTCACTGACTTTCTTGCCAACCACATAGTCTTTATTTTGATTTTCTGCTTCTCTCTTGGCTTTCTTAATATTTTTCCTGATTTTATCTACTTCTCCGATGGCACTGGACAATTCCTTCCTGAGCACATCAATTTCATTTCTCATCTTTTGATTCTTAGCTTTGGTTTAGTTAAGCTTTACTCTCTCGTTGTTCACATTCTTCGAAGTGTTTTGCATTTTAATGTTGGTCTTTTTTTCCACTAATTGTGTAGGTTTCATCTAAGAAATTGATTTATCTCTTTCTTCTAGTTCAGCTGCATATTTAAAATATATACTGGGCTCTTTGGAATATTAAGGTGTTTTATTTGGGTTTTAATTCTTAAATCTTATTAAATTTTATCTGAAGATACTATCCATAAACTATATATAATTTAATAAATCAAAATGTATTCTTTTAAGATAATCTTGGTAAAATATGAAAACAATTAAGTCAAGATAGACATTTTAAACTTTATTAATAAGTACTTTTATTTTATTGTAATTTTTTTAATTTATTATATTACTTAGAACTTAAATTAAAGTATTAGCTGTGACTTGCTTAATTTATTCTTCAAGAATTAATAGTCTGCGCTTTTCATGTTCATATTTCTGAGTGAATGTGTCTACTTCTCTCTGCAGACGCATGGTCTCTGTTTCATACATGCCACCTCCGGCTGTTCTGAGGGAACTTCTACTTGCTGAAGACATATTTTAAACTTTATTTCTTTTAACTTATTTTTCTAAAAAGATTGATTTAAATATATTTTAAATTTGATAACCCTCATATTTTACAATATAAATTAGTTTTATTCCCCATAAAATTATAAAAATATAAATTACTATTATTAATAAGACTCTCCATTCATCAATAAATTCATTAGTATTATTATTAACATAGCAATTGTAGATCACAAAATTAATTAAAATTATTAAATTATATAGCTGCATAAATTTTGAAAATGGATAATATGAAATTGTAGTAAAAATATGCTCTTCAAAAGTTGAGGTAATTCTCAAGTTATTCACTTATTTTCTGTATCACTCATATTATATAATATTTGATGACTTATTATGTTAATATTTCTTATTAACATATTGATTATAGCAAAATACTTCATGACTTAGATAAGACAGTAGAAATTAATGATTTTAATTAAAGTGCAATAGTGGAAAAGATCAGAAATCTTGCAGAATTTCTAGTTTATTCGGAAAAGTTTAACAAAAATTACTTCGAGTAAGTCATTCTTTATCTATATGTGAATTGTGAATAATTATCAATAATATATTGGTTCATTAAATGCATATATGAGCCTATCAAAAATATTTCAATTAATGAGGCTCATAAATCTTTGAAAAAAATGTCCAAATAAATGTTCATGATTAATGATTTTTATAGATTATTTATTGAAGTCAACCTTCTAGAGACATTTTTTCTAGCAAAGATACCCCTCCCCACATAAAAAAAAAATAATATTTTTTAAAAATGAAAAAATGATCTTTCTAATTTTTTAAACAAAATCGAGTTAAGATGATTTGATAAATTTAAATTTTCTTAAATATTATTTTTTATATATTTTTCAATAAAAATCATCTTTAAAAATAGGTAGATGCTTTTAATAAAAATAAATATATCAATTAATAATAATAATATTAGCATCTTATAACTTTAAAAGCCAAGAGTAAAGTAGATTCAGACAAAGAGTATTAAAAATTTATTATGAAATAAATATATTTATGAGTGGGGAGATTTATCTCGGTTAGAACAGACATTTACTAAATTCTTGAAGGAAAATAATCGCTACATAAATATATAATTAATTCAGACTATGAGTATCCTATTCTAAAACATAGAAGACAAAATGAAAATTTGTAAGTCGAAAAAATTTACACTCTTATGTTATGAAATCTAATATTTTTTTCTCTATAAATTTTTCCATATAATATTCTAATATATAGTTTACATGTTTGCGCATTTATTTTTGAATGAGTTGATTACGTATGAATTTGATTTTAACCACGATGAGGAACTTGTGGATTACTATGTTTCCTTCCTTAAAAGTTTAACGCTTAAGCTCAATGAAGAAACTGTCAATTTCTTTTTCAATCATTATTTATTAAAGTTTTCATTACTAAAAAGATATGGAAAATTTTTATTATTTTTCAGAATGACAAGTTCAAAACATTTCCGCTATATCACTAGGCAGTAAAATTCTACAATCATAAAGAGCCCATGGTCCGCACAAGCGTGAGAACAATCACTCTTACAATATATAACAGTAAGTGAAAGCGAAATGATTATATAAATCTAAAATTTAAAGTTCTTTTTGGCTTGATTATAGTCTATAAATATAGTTAAAAATACTAAGATGAAGGAGCTTTTCTTGGGATTGCCCTACTGTTCATATTTTGCTAATTTAGCCTGCTACTTAAGAGACTTTTGGGTACAGATTGATAAACATGTCGTATCTCTCACTCAAGAGTAAGTTATAAAGATAGACATATTAGCTGTAAAATGCTCTGTTTTCTTACGTATTACAAGAAATATATACTAATAATTTGTGTTTACAGTCCTAAGCAGATAGACTTAATGATGAATGATGCGGAAGACTCTAATGAAACTCTTTTTTACATTTAAGACATTTTTTCTTCTGGGGATGAAAATATCAATAGAATGCTCGCAAATACTTTGCTACATTATGCATATTTCCCTACTTTAGTACAGTCCCTATTCATGCTCAAGCACAAGTCATAATTATTGATTATTAAATATAAGATATTGTGGTAGCTATACAATATTTTTAAATGATAATTGTCGTTGAATACCTGCTTGTATGTGTTAACTCAAACTTTCCGAATAATCAAAGAGCAGACATTCATAAACTTACTTTTCTCCTCCCTCTTCATGCACAAACTCCCCCCTAAAATCTAAGAATCAATTGAGAGCCTCCCCAAAAACCCTTCATCTTACACCCTAAAATTCAATCACTAACATTTGAAAGATTACTCTCTCCCTTAATACCTCGAAGAATACTACAATTTGAGCAATATCGATGTTTTTCTAATATATGGAAGCTAAAACGTAGAATTTATGCGAGAAATAAGAGAGGAATATGAGCTTACTTAAGGTAGTTTAATTTTGAAGGGGACTTAAGAAAGTGAAATTAGTAGAAATTCAGTTTAATTATAGCAAGAGAATAATCTTGATTAGGTCATTAAAAGTAACCAGCAAGATGAGGAAATTAAATAGGAGTTATAACCAAATGAACCGATTCAGGAATAAAACTAGGATTAAATAATTGAACATGAAGAGGATGATTTTCTTGTATAAAACAATAATCAAGAAAATTATCAGACTAATTCAATACCAAATCAACTAGTGCTCCAGGAAACAGAAAAATAAAACAAAATCTTCGATTAAGATCTTGCATCAATGATAGAAGCAACAGGTCAAATTTAACTAAATTTACAGAAAGAAGTAAGCAACAATTAATAACTTAAGGAAGAAGAGATGCGAAAGAATCTGCATGAGTTAATTTTTAAGCGAATAAATGATTAAGACATGACAAAGATAATAGAGGAGCATAGACTGCTCAGTTAAGGTCTTGGTTTATAAATTGGGATCACAGATTAAAAGGGGGAAGTTTAAAAGATAGACAGCATAGTTGATGAGCTCCCAAAAATGCTCAATGCAATCGTAAGCTTAATTCTCATTTTTATAGGGGATATTAATTTTTCTTATAGAGATAAGGCACTTTAAATGAATATCCAGTTAGTCAGAATAAAGAAATCATTCTCTCATTCCTTAGGGTAATTTAATATATAACAAATAACTCTTTATGTATAGTCAAAAGATGATAACTTACTGCTGTTAGTAGGTGGACTAATTATGTCTGCTTAATATAACAAAGAATTGTAGCCTGATATTATGAATATGGTTTCTGAAATCTGCCCTTATAAATTCAAGAAACAATCAAATTAAGAGGAGGAAGAGGAGAAATTCTAATAACAAACTAAAAATCATCTCATCAATCTCATTTTAGATGTAAGTTTTTATATTATGTAAACAATACATTTTATTAGAAAATTGATACTGATCCTCCTTTCAGAAATTTTACTTTGAGACTTTACTCAAAGTTGCTTATTGATATGCAATCATTTAAAATTTATAAAAATATTCCATATTAATTTATATGAAAATTACTAAAAATAATTAAAAAACAGTTTTCAACATAATAATAGTATTTAATTTATGCATCCACCCCAGTTAAAACTATAACCTTAACATTACTAGCAACTACTCTCAGCTTACAAGAATTCAATTTACCAATTAAAACGCATATTATATTAAATTGACCCTAATCTAGGAACTAATGACCCATACTACTATTTGTTAGAGAATATTTAGAGAGAAGTAAATAAATTTTTACCTGTAGAAAGTAATATGGAATTGTTTGCATATTTAAGAATATTTATAGCATAAATGATACACTATTTAGATTTTCAGGGTTTAGTATAATTATCTTTTGTAAATTAAATAATGGAATTCAATAGGATGCTAGCTTAACCATTATTAATGTGTCCCTTTTTAACTGAGGATCTACAAGCCAAAATACCTTAACTCTTGCACATGCCCAGCATCGAAGATGAAAGTCTCAACCAATCAAAATTAATTTTTATTTTTTACTTTCTTTAAGTAATTGAGATGTTAATCTATAATTTGTTTACTAATTATAATTACTTTTATAATAAAATGAATAGCTTTACATCTAGGACTTCATTTTGAAAAGATTTTTGATTTATAAATTCACCCCAGATCTGGCAATCGGCGACCCTAATTACGATTTACTAACAAAAATTGACTATGGATTTATATAAAATGTTTAGGAGGGTACATTGATTTCACCTGTTCCTAATGATAAAATCTATCAGATGTGCTATAATTGTTGTTTATTAATGTTTTAAAGCAAAATAAAATCAGGTATTTGTGGTAGTTAATTTTTGTAGTGAAAATTCTCACTTATTTAATGCAATTGTTATATTATATTTGAGACAGCCAGGGAAGCATAAATTAGAGTAGCTTTATGTCATGCTTGATGACCATTACTTTTTTAATTATATATTTATTAAATTTATCATTTTTTGGAATAATTTTATTTAATTTCCTTGGAAAAACTATACAAATTCTCTTATAAATAAAATAAATCTATTTAATAGATATACTTCAGTTTGATAAAGCCAAACATCTAAAATCCAAGTCAGATAAAAGGCCACTTATTTTTGAAGCGCAAACACAAATAAATCCTAGAGACCATGACAGATAAGAGCGACACGAGAAATATGTTTATTGCCTATACTCGAGATGAAAACAGCATTAACTGCAATGGCGAGTACGATGAAATCAATATTTTTAAGAATATGTCATAATAAACAGAAACTAATTACTATTTACCAAATTAATTATAAAAATAAATATCTACTTTGAAGATTGGAGGAAAAGTATAGAAATGAGAGATGCACACATAGAAGGAAAGAGAAAAGAGTAAATTCTGTGGGAGAGAGATAGAATTGAGAAATTCTTAATTGAGCAATGTGAAGCAGAAATCAACAATTTATTTGTTTAATAACAGTAGTAGTGATTAATCATAAATAACTTTATACTTCGTTTTATTATGTTGATTTTATAATTTTTTATTATTCTTATGAAATTTTGAAAATTAAAAGAATAAAGTTATAGATTTATGATACTCGATTAGGACATGTTTTAAATTCATGAAATTATTGAATGAATTTATATATAAACTTTACGAAAATTTGAAAAATTAAACCATTCACATGAGTTTTAATGTACCTCCTTGTGCATCTATTTTCTTCAATTAGTAATATCAAAGTCACTGAAGTACATATCATTAGCAAATATATTAATAAAGGCAATAATTGTTAACGCCACATTTCCAATTTTACCCACTATTCTCAGCTTTCTGTTATTCTTTATATGTGCGATAGTTAGCAGGAAAGAGAAGCCAATTAGCACGAATCCAAAAATAAAGAGAAATTCGTACATCGTGCCTAGAGAAATTGCCATGAAATAGACGAGGAAAGAATATAGCATGTCTGTTTCAAATATGCGCTTGTAAGCTTCTAAAATTGGAGGCATCACAGGTGTTTTCTATAGCAATTTTAAAGTAAACACACATTGTGAATATTATGAATTATTAATTGAAAAGTACATGATTGATAATTGAATTTTAGTATTATTTTTTTCTTGATATGCATGAATAAATATGATTATTTACTTACACTAAGGTCTCCTTTAGTTTTTAACATTCTAATTATCATAATGGCTGCATAGAACATTTGCAAGAAGAGCATACATACTAAGAAAGCTTTGGAAGATCCACGGAACCTGTCAAATTCACTCATTTTTAAAATTAAATTTAAAGTTTATAATTCAAATTTACAGAATCATAATTATTGATTGAAATAAGAACTATTAATAAAACTTATTAAATATTTTAATATATCAATTAAAATTTATAGTTGGTGCATCAAAAGTACTACAATAATACCAAATTGTAAATACTAATGTAAGTCTTTCTTTAAAATTGAAGCTAAATTTATTTGGATTTTTGCATTAAATATTTGATTATGATTTTGATTAATAATCATTATATATATATATAGATAAAAGAATGGAATAACTACAGGGATTTAAGATATAAAGATTTTAATCTTCAAATAACGTTTTTAATAATGTAATTATCTTTACTTTATTTAATCATAAGCCATTAATTTTATGTTGATATAATAAATATATTTATGTTTAAGTTTTGACAATTGATTTTTAGAATCACTTAAGCCTTAATAATATAAAGCTTTTATATAAGCTCTCCATTTTTATATTATTTATGAATGATGTAATGACAAGCAATAATTAACAGGGACTAAATTAACTTTCTGATGAGCCTTTTTCTCCCTTAATTTATAATAAACCATCAGCTGCATATCTTCGTTTACATTAATATTTTATTGCATCATCATATGTTTATAAAGGTTCAATTGGAATTGAAATGCTATAATATGATTAAAAAAACATTAATCGTTTACAACAATTAAGACAAGAGGAATTACAGAAGGAAAAATAGAAAGTTTAAGAGGTTTTGGATGGCATAGCAACTCCAGAGAAAGGCTAACCAATGCTAATAGACTATAAAGTGTAAAAAATATTTTACTATAATTCAAGTAATTTAGTTGGCAGCAAGTTTTATAGAAGAGATTAAGAGACTAAAGAAAAGCAATTAAAGAGAATGATCTTAAATTTGCTTAAAAACAGCAAGAACTTAGAGTGGTAAGAATTAAATTGAATATACAAAACAGATTTTAACCCTTAATGTATTTACTCATAAATTCTGCTTTTCTATAGAAATAAGTGAGAGAAATAGAAGAGAGGAGAAGCAATTAAGAAAACATAATGAAAACACTAATTTCAAGTGCAAAAAAGGCTAAGTCTCAAAGAGTCTCTCCAAAATCTAAAACTTCAAGAAAACGTTTGAAACTCTCAGAGCTAATTAAAAAGTTCAATGTGAAAACAGATGAGGGTATGCAAGCTGCACTTGAGTAATCAGTCAGATATAAAATAATCAAGGATTTAGTTAGGGAATCTAACTCTGGAAATGACAATGAATCAGTTCAAATGTTTAAATTGAATTCACCTAGCCAATCTAAGCGTAGCTATATTATTAAAAGTAAGTTTAAAATGAACTTTCAAACCCAATATTTTTCAGGAGTTCAGTCGCAACCATTTATCGAAGCAGACAGATTAAATGAAGATCAGCATACACCTTTTAAACCGTTGAGCTCAATAAAAAACAAAAAAACTCAAGAAAACTTCTTTTAATTTAAGCCTCACCTCCTCTCTAATAATACCCAATAAAACTTCTTAACTCCAATAAAGCAGAAACAATCCTTTTTATCTGTAAATAATGCAAATGGAAACAATGTAAACACTGCAATCAAATTGTAGGATTAGCAATTTAATGATTAAAAATTGATAACTCCAAATACTAATCATATCTTAATCCGTCATCAATCCTCAAAATCTTTATCTCATTAAAAACTTGGCACTGCTTCGCTTTAAACATACAACAACTTAAATTATTTATTATATAATGTAATGATTCATGAACCATATAATTAGCTTCTTCTCTATTTAAAGTATTTAAACTATTTATTTTCAATATAAATTTATAGGCTAAACAACTGTCATAATAATTTATAGTAAAATCAATATGCCTATCAAATAACTTCTGGTAGTAAACAATCAAACCAAAATCTAAATAGTTTACAGATTAATACTTAAGACTTCAGTTACAGACTTGCCTTGAAGCATAAAATCAATTTCAAAAAGCAAAAGATGCAATTCAATATATATATATATATATTTATATATATTACTATATAACTAGAGCCAATAATTATTCGTGTTATATTCTGGATAAAGCCAAATAACAATTTTGATAAAAAAATTATATTAGATATTTATATAATGCAGTAGGAAATGGAGGACTACTAGAAATTCTTATTGGATAAACTAGAGCCACGTATTAGCGAGCGCAACCACGAAATGTTTCAAGCCTAATTGAAAAAGATAAAAAAGGACATCGAGAGCGAGTATGAGAACTACAAAAATTAACAGAGATTAAAGAAGAAAATTTACTATCCATATACTATTTTGGATTAACTCAAGAGAGACGCACTAATGTTGTGAATTAATCAATATTAATACTTCAAGAACTATGAATACAATTACATAATTAAAAGTTGAATTAGAGATATATATATTTTTAACACTTAAAATAGTTATTTCTCATCAATAGAATGATATTAAAATAAAGTAATTCAATAACAATAATCAAAACTGCATCTATACTTAATTATAAAAAATGAAAAAATAGTCAACTCTCAATTCTAAGAAAACCTCTAAATCTATATAATAAAATGATTTCAGTTCTATATAACCAAAGCAATCAATGAGATCAGAATACAAACTATAACTTCCTTACAACTCAATAAACAATCAATAAAATGAGAATTTATATTTAGTTAAGAACCCATATGCCTTATAAAACTAAAAATAAATTTAGATTTTGCAGTAAAAATCTTAAAGTGAAGAGTTATAGAAGAGACAATAGGAACTAACTCAAAATAATAGTTTGCTTGGCAAGAGGTATCCTGTTATACTTTAATGCTAAAATATGATATAATATTTTTTTAATTACATTGTTTTTGCAATGATTAATAATTTTTTTACTTATATATCAAATGTTTATGCTATAATTGTGATTAAACTTTATATTCAATTACTCAACCAGTGCCTTCACCCTGTCAGGTACTCTCATGTTTTCTGCTATTTGGAAGTGTAGTGGGCGCTCCCTGCTCATTCATGCCTTTTTATTTTGAGGAATTTTATAATCACAGACATTTCTGTGGGAGTTGTGGTAGATATCTAGGTGAATCAATCAGTAAATGATGGTGAAATAGATATATTAAAACAAAGAGAATACACAAAAAATATTAGTAAATTTTACAATTAAGCTCTTGTAAATATATATACAGATTTTTTTAGAGATCATTAATTTATAAATTATTTTAATTACTATTTTAAATAAAAAATGATCTAATTTAACTAAACTTAACAGATTAAAGTGATTGTTGAAAATTAAATTTTAATTTGACAAAATAAAATGAATAAATAATTAGTGAATGGGAAGACGGAGAGTTGAATTATACTCCAATTTTATGTTTTTAATACTAAACTGAACTAACTAATTTTAATGAATAAAAGCTCTTCAGCTTCTCTAAATTAAAGTATTGATATGCCAAGTGTAAGTGCACTGGATATAATGTTTATTAAAATTTATTTAAATATATGATTTAAAAATTTTAATTTTCCTTTATTTCGTTATAACGGGATTTCGTTTGATATTAACCTTCAAATTCATCAAGCACAGAACCTAAGAGAGCAGCCAGATCTCATTATTGAAACTCCAAGGCGCTGCGTACTAAATCATTCACCCATCAAATATAAACAAGATCCGATAACCTCTGCCTCTAAATCTAAGCGTAATCATCACAGAAAGAATTCGTAAATTGAGAATCTACTGCAGATAATTTACATAATTTATTTAGTTTTATATTATTTTTATAGTAGTTGTTATTTGAGAATAAATCCCTTTATTTTTTTAAATGGAAATCCATATTTATTTACACATTAACTCTTTGATTAATGATAAATTTAATCCAGATGAGCCCATAAAATCCTTAAACACACAGCAGTAGCCTGATCAAGAACCCACAATCTAAATTGTACAACTCATAAATCAATCAGCATGACTCCCCAAGCAAATAAGTGTTCAAAAATTCCTATAAAAACTCCCCAGTAAAGTAAAATAACAGATATTCCTAGATTAAGAAAATAAATGATTCACTGGCAACTATAAACAATGATTCCCCTCCCAAGCATTAATTGGAAGTACCCTAGCCTAATTAATCTACTTCCAATTACGTGTCAAGGCACTCAAATAACTCACTATATTTATATTAGATATCACTTAGTTGTAAAAATGTGAATTGTTTAATGATTTATAAAAATGACAAAATAACAATAGCAAGAGGTCTTCGCCTACTACAAAAATTAATAATTGCATATCAAGGCGTAGTCCAAATCATTCCTCATCTAGGTAAAACAGCAATTAAAAATATATAGAACTTAAAGTAGTGTAAATTAATCAATAAGATCTTGAGAATACAATTACATTAGAACATCAAAAATATAACTAGTGATATTAATCTAAATTAAATAAGCATTATTTTTAGTAATTCATAATAATATTGCAAAAATTAGTTTATAATTAATAAATTTATAATCAAGTTCTGTCTAATCATGAAAATCTCAAATGTTTATAGCATGCTAGTTAATAACCTGATTAAATAATCCCTATAGATTGCACAAAAAAGAGTCTCAGCAAAGAGCGTAGGTCAAGACAGAACCGCTTGAAACGCCCAGATTAATAACCATTTCAAAACCCCCTATAAAACTCTATCCCAGGCTAAATAAAATAAGTACTTGGTAATAGCACAAACACAATCCACAATCAAGTCGAATAGAACTGCTAAATTAAATGTTTTAATGAGCCTTAACACTATGAAATAGATTTCAATCTTTAAGAATTAGACTATAAAGAACAAATCAAACTATAGCAAATTGAAAACCTTCAATAGAGAATAGCTGCTAAGAAGATTCAGAGAGTTTTTAGGACATATTTGCTATGGTAGAGAATTAAAAGACGCACTGAAATGAGTGTTGAAAGGAAGAGGTAGGGAAAGCTGTAGAAAATATTAGCTGCGAAAATCATTGTCAGATAGGTCAAGTAGTGGTTGTAGTATAGACGTGCAAAGAATTTGAGAAAACATATAGTTAGTTCTATCGTTAAAATTCAAACATTTATTAAGAGAAAGTTTTATTATAATTTATATAAAGATAGAAACAAAGGCATGGGATGTCTTTTAAAAGAAATTCTTCTTCATAATACTTTGAATTTTATAATAAAGATCTATGTTATTCAATAAAAATAGAAAGTAGCTTAGGATGTATATAGACAAAAGAATAAAAGCCAGAAAACTGATATTTGGTTTATTCCAAGGTTGGAAAACAAGAAAAATAGTGAATTCTTTATCAAAGGAAATCTAAGATTACGTGAATTAAGATTAAGGCTATCATAAAATGAGACTAAAAAGCCATTTCTTAGTACTTTATGAGAATGTTTAAAAGAACGAGCTTTGGCTTAGTAAAAATTAATTCAGATTATAAAGATTGCAAAGTTTGTAACAAAGTTTATAGCAGCATAAGTACAAAAATAAGACACCTACTAAATCTGGTAATTAAACCTTAAATAGCCATACACCTACTTCTTCTTCAAATGTGAATGATTCAACATGCAGGACAACTAATATGAATAGGAAATAATAAGATAGGATTGTTGAATGGTCAGCTCTTCCATGTGGTTCTTAGCAACAGAATAATAGAAATAAAGCTGAAATAAGCCAAAAGAGTCAATAATAACAATAAATAACATAAATTCATAAATTTTCTTTAAATTAATACTTTATGTTAAATTATAAATAACTTTCAGGTTCAACGAGCAAAAGCAATGTATAAATTTGTAAAAACACAACCGACACAAGAAATATGAGAAGTAGTAACGTTCAGATTTAAAACTCAAGCATATCGGGACATTCAGGAATATCTGTAGGTTCCAAGGATATTGAAATAGATACAAACTAGAATCAGTAAAATTCTAAATAGCGGTAATGTCATTAAAAAACAGTTTCATATGATTCATTTAACAGGGTCAACCATGCTTAGCTGCAATAAATTGGATAATAAGATCAATCTAAATGCATAATTGAGAGTGTATCAGTCTCACATCCATAAAAAGTTGAAAAACACAAAAGAAATGTTTCTCAAATTTCAATTTGTAGAGATTCTTAAATAAGTACTAATATTCCAAACACTTTAGCTGTTACCCCTAGAAACATATCTTAGGTTAGAGAAATCAAAAAGGAGACAGTCGGCTAAAATCAAACTTAACAAAACCCAAGATTAAGTGTGGCTTAGTAAGTTCAACAAAGAAGATCTACTCAACCTAATTAAAATGTTACAGTAAAAATTGCCTCATCTAAAGTGGATTGCTGGAGGTAAAGCGTACCCCCTCAAACCATGAATGAAAGTGCTTCTTCGATTAAACTATGTTAGCCCAGGCATTAAAACATTACTAGAAATAAATCGCCAATTATTTCCCATTAAAATGCCAGAGTTTAATAAGCGTCTTTAACAAAACTATAGCCATATGAAAAGAAGAATGATTAAACTCTTAACGACACAAAGTAATCGATTTAGAGAACAAGCACTACCCCATTATAAAAGTGTCACTAAAAAAACACAAAATCTATGTAAATGAATTCCACCAACTCTAATTTATCTAAGCACATTCGAGATTCTTCGATTACCCTTAATTCAGCAGTTCAACTCAATTAAGTTCAATATTTTAACTAGCAATAAATGCAGAATACTGTCAATTACCAAAAGATGCAAAATAATATGAATATGCCTTTGTAAAACTCATCGTCAAGTTCAAGTGTGAGAAATTTGATCAATTAATAAACTAATTGCAATAGTCAATTGAAATAACTTACAAGCGACTAATCAATTCAAAGCTTGCATTAAAAAAGATTCATTATTTTCTTTAAGAGTAAATATTTACTACAAAAGTATAATTTTTATTGCATTAAAGTATTACCAAAAACCTGAGTCAAAGTTTTATAAATCCAATGGAATAAAACACGAGATAAAATTCTTAGTAATCTAATAAAAATAATATGAGAAGTAGTAGCATTAGTTCAGCACTAGGGTCGTAAAACAATCACTTTTAATTTTATTTTAAATTGCTATAAGAATTTTCTTAGCTTTATTTATTTATTGATTATTGTATTAAATGTTGAGTATTTATAGTATAAGAAATGCCTACATGAAATTGAAGAAATATTGGACAATGTATATGAGAAAAATCTAAATTCTTAACTTGAAACAAAATCGTAGCTATCATATTTATAAGTAATCAGATAAAAACCTACATTTTTAATTTATTTAATGTTTAGGCCTTTATTATATAGAATATGAATAATCATTAAGCCAGAAAATGAAAATTGGTCAAAAGTTTAATGTAAGTATCAGAAAAGTATAATTTTATTAAATTAAATTATAGAAATTGGTAAATGAGTTGAAAGATTAATATGGAATAGTAAGCTAAATAGGAGCAACTTAATCACAAAAGAGATTGTGAGATCAAGAAATTAAATATAAAATAACTAACAAAATTTGGAATATAATAAATTTAGATGTGGCTTATAAAATAAATGATTAAATTTATGTGCAGATAAAAATAATAGCAATTGTATTTTTGAAAATTATATAAATATTTTTGATATTTTTAAAACTCTTGAATAATAAAATACTTTCTATTAAGTTTTAGATGATGATAGTAAATAAATAAATACAATCACAATGTTATTATTGCTTATAAGAAATTGTTGTGTATTATCAAATGTAATGAATAATTGTAATGTTAATTATTAAATTCATATATCTCTTTTAGGTTGGATTTTTTATTATACCTTGGTTATTTAGAAAAAATGAAATTTCTATGAATTTAGAGGGATTTCTACAACTAAAAACAAATTTTTATATATTTCTCTTAGAAGTCAATTAATTTTAAATTTTTTACAATAGCTTAAAAAAATATTCTCTCCAATTATATTTTGTGAATGACTAAAATTTTTTTGACTAACTAAGTATTAAGTTAAAGAATTGAGATTAAAATTGTTAAATGGCAGTTTGTTAAAAAGAATATTACATGATTAAATTTTTAATAAATATGTATTTGATAATTAGATGTCAAAATGTAAAAATTCATTTTAATTTGGAAAGTGTTTAGAAAGCATGATTTAATCATTTTTGCTTCTTTGTCTCATTAAAAAACTGTGTTAAATCTATTAATAAGATACATTATTATTGGAATATTATTGATTTGGGAAAATTAATTGAATTCTTAAAACAATTAGTTATAATTCGGAGCAGTTAACTTTCTGAAAATTTTGGCAAAATGATATTTGTTCTATTGAGAATTTAAAATCAACTGGAATTTACAATTGGCGGTAACCCTCTTTTAAATTCCTGAAGCTAGATAAATCGACTTTAATTTGAGCATTATAAACAGCTAAACAAATCACCAAAAATTAAAGTCAAGTTATCTCGCTCTGTGGATGCGATAGAGGTGTACCGACAATACTATAATCCAGCTGATTTTGAATTATCTATCGAACAAGTATCACATTGTCTAGGTTTCCAGAAGTTAACTGCCCCGAATTATAATTAATTGTTTTTAAAATTTAAATTAAATTTTCCAAATCAATAATATTTCAATGATAATAACTTGCATAATTTTTAATTTCATTATCTCATTGTTTGCTTACTGAGCTTCTTAACTATTGCTTTCTATTTGATCTTGATTCTACTGCTCCGTGTTAATTTTATCAACTGATGTTTTGATTTTTCTTGCGATATAGAGAGAGATTAAAATTCCTCCGAGCAGAATAAAAAGTTTTCCGTCAAAAATTTTTGGAGGCTCTGCGAAATGTTGTGGTGCTAGCTCTATTAAATTCCCATCCTCATCGAATTAAGGTAAGATATATAATTTATTCATATATACAAGTATAAACAAAAATTTGCTAATTGAGTTTTATGTATTAAATCTTGAGTTTCAATCTGAAAAAGACTATAACTTAATAAATAAGGTACCAAATTTTCGGGATTAAAATCAGCATTCTATTTATTGGCTGAAACAAAATCTACAAAACTGTGGAATTACGAGGCTGTAAAGGCTTAGAATGGAGAAGTCAGGCTGCTCTAAATGAATGTTACGATCATGTAAGTGCTGAAATTAATTGGGAGCAGTGCCAATCCATAATTTCGAATGATTATCGGAATAGAAGCAAATCTAAGTAGTAAACCATACATTTAATAGCTAAATTTAGATTGTAAAATATAAGCCTTTAAAACATTGAATTTCAATTTATATTCCAAGAAATGTTCAATTATTTTTATGATTAATAAATTATCATACTTGAAGGGCTCTCTTCTCACCAACTCTTATAGCCCCTAAATGTATTTACTAGACATGTATCCCTTCTTTGTCTCTTCCCCAATTATGTAATTCGCTCCGTAGTATGTCATGGCTGCTCCCAACATCTTGGAAAGAATAAGTATCAGTGTCGCTTCCTGCACAGTATATACTATTCCCAATGTTAAATCCAGAAATTGGAGGGGAATTGCAAGTGCTGTTAGCAGAGCTGAAAAACATGCATATATGCCAATTGAATATTTTTCATAAAAGGAATATTTTGATTTGAAAATAGATTTTATATTCTATAAACTTATTATTAGGAAAAATAATGTCTGAAGCTCTTATTAATTTAATATAAAAAGAATCTTAAAATTTAATATCATGCATAGATGATCATTCCTACAATTCCGTAATCCCTCATGAAATTTATTCCGTCATCAATCAAAGTAATGCACTTAGGATTATTCTGAAGTTAATGAGTCGCTATCATAATAACCACCAAGTAAATTCCAATCAGCAATACTTTTGGGTTTATTTTCATTTTATTGCCAAATTTATTTAGCAAGCAAAAACATATATATATATATATAAATAGTCTTTATTTTTTATTCACTTAAAATAGGGAATTTATTATACCTCTAAATATATTAATATAAAATTATTTAATTATATATGAATATCTGCAATATTAGTCAAATATAATTGCTAACTAATTATATTGTAAATATTGTAATAAGGAGATATTAATATTAAAAAGATATGCTATTCTATTATATTACATCACATTACAGATGAAAATTGTAATTAAAATAAACAATTTCTTTTAACGCCACGCGATTCTTATTTTTCACTCTGAATTACTTATATATCAGTCATTTGAGATTCATAAAATCAATATTATAAAAACATATATAATAAATATAAGAAATATAAATAAAATGATAACACCATAGTTCTCACTTAGACAAACTCCAACTCATTTGGTTCTCACAATTTTAAATACTATTTATTTTTAGGTATTATTTTTATTTTCTAAACAAATTAGAATAATTCTTAATATCCTATTCATAATAAAAAAGTACCCACATTAATAAGTTTAATAACTCATTATAATTAAATGGTTAATATATATATACTTTTTTACAAATTAATGTAGAGTTTTAATGAATGCAATTGAAGTATGCAAAGTTAGAAAATGCAGAATTTAACATAGAGGGCACTGCCTTTGAATTCTACCTGAAACCATATCACTTGAAATTGAATTTCTCACATCCTCTCAGTGAAGACAGCGCAAGTAATAAGAGTGCTTTTGATGTAGACAAGGGTATAATGACCTGCCAAATTGCCAAGCTATAATATATCATATGTTTTATGTTTAGTAATTGCACTGGTTAATACTATAAACCCTGGAGATATATTTGAAGACTTGGACATGATAACTAAACTGCTCTAAGATTCCAAAACTGATTTTTCGGAATTTGAGGAGGGATACGAAGAAGAAAATTAGATAGAGGAAGAATAGAAAAAATAAGCTGAACCTAAAATTCAAGTGCTTTAATCTACAACTTTCGTTAATCAATCTTTAAAATAAGACAATTTTTCAAATGATTTATTATAATGATAATCAAGTTGAGGAAGAAGAAAAGAAGTCTCATGCTGGACTTGAATTCCTTGAAAACCACTTCGCTTATGGTTTTTTAAACTAATACTCAGATATTTTCGAAGGCAAAGAGGATCTATTGTTGACAGTAGCAGACTTAGACCCCACTAAGGTTCCCATTCAAAAGCGTACTTTAGATAAAATAGCCATTGAAACAGAGAAATTTGATGAGGAAAGATATGCTTTTGACAACTTTGATGATGAAGCTATTTAGTAAGCACAGGAATACATCCATCTAGATTTTACATTTATAAATGTATGAATTATAATATTGAAAAGGGATGTGGGGTTCTTTCTTATTAAAAATATGTTAATGAATTCTAAAATAAAAACATATACAATTTGTAGATTTAAGTTGGCCAGAAGAACAAAAAAGTTCAGATTAAGCTTAAATTTAATAATAATTGGAAAATCTCACTATTAATGATGAAAACTAACAAGCTTAAAATGTAGATTCAGTTTTTACCAAAGAATAACAAGATATATTGGTAGAACTAAAGAAAATTGAAGTTTTAAAGCCAGCATTGGATGAATAGGCTACTCTCTTTGCTTAATTGATTGATTTACAAATCTTAAATTATTTATTATTTTTTATCATGCACATTATACTCAATATATAGAATAGCTATTATAAATAATGATAGAAATAATTATTTAAGATTTACTATTTGCCTATTGCTATGATAGAAGAGTTACTTAAAGTGAGGGTGGAGAGCCCAGTGTGGAAAGCGCCTTTAACATCATAAGACTTTCCTCAACTCTTGCAAGTTTCATAGATTACAGAGATTTTTAGTCAGTTGATAAAATGAGAGTTAAGTTCGTTATGATTTTCAGTTTGAGAAGAGCTATAGCTTAAAATTGAAACCATTTTATCATATGGATTGATACCCCAAACTTTTAAGTTCTTAAACATTCTTAACTATATATATTAAAGAGCCTTGATCTTCACAATGCTGAGAAACTTCGAACTAGCACGTTAAGTAATGGCTGATTTAGTGAAATTAATACATCACCCACAAGCCAAAACCCTCATTTTGAAAGCATTAGTACACTTGCATTAAGTGTTTTCCCACAAATATTACCTGTATAATCGATGCTTTATTGATGAAATGTGTGTGTGGTTCTAGCATCACGTGAAGGAAGAGGATATGGAGAGACATGCTGTAATTGTTAAGGAGTGCTTCGAGGAGATCGATAAACATGACTTGAATCTTAGGCTGGAGATTGTTGATCAGATGGCTAAGGAATATAAAGAAAATGGTGGTGAAGATGAGGACGATGAAGATAGTGATAGTGAAAGTGAGAGTAGTGAAGATGATGATGATAAAAGCGAAGATAAGAATGTTTTAATTGAGGAAGCTAAATAAGATAATACTAACGATTAATGAAGATGTTGTTGTGATTCTTGCTATTGAATTATTTTTTAATTAAGAACTTTAACATGTTTAATCAATCATAGTAATTTATAATTATTATTCGATTTCTTTTCTGGAAACTTATTCATAACAATTAACTTATTCTTTTATCAAAAGCCTTATATATGAATCTCACTATATTACCATCGAAATTATCAAATTAATCTATTCAATTTTAGTATTTCTACTACTATTGTGCATGCACAATTCTCTTCCTCCTCTTTGTATCGTGCTCCTTACTCATAAAAATGTCTCTCTTCTCTGCGATTTTCCTCTTCTCCATTTCTACTAATTCCTCGCTTTCTCTCCTGGCGTTTTCCCTTACTCTTTTCGCATCCATCTTGGCTAATTCCAGCTTGTAGTTTATTTTGTGCAATGGGTCTTTAGTTATTTTGTGAAATTATTGTAAGAAGTAAACCTATATATAATATATATATATATATAATATATATATTATATATGTATATACATAAATAATGATAACAATCACGTGTAAATTCCTGTGATTTCAAATGTTTTAACAACCCAACACTATAAATATTGTTTATAGTTTACTTGTTGTTCTCATCGATTTCATCAATGATAGACAAGTCCTAAAATAGTGGCATGCCATTCATCTGCTCACCCACTAATTTCTCTTGAGCTTTTAACTCCTCGTCTCTCTGTTTCAATTTCTGATCGTATTGCAAATCACTGTCATGTTTTAAATTTTTCAGTACTTTCTTAAATGAACGCAGATACTCCTCTGAAGTTTAAATAATATATTTTACGTGTTATTTTGATATTGTAGTAAAATTATAGGTACGATTAAACTTTAAGATTAAATTTATGATGATAAAAGTATTTTTAAGTTTTGTCTTGGATAAGTGAATGATAAGGCTTAGTTTTAGTTTGAAATATTTACTTCCCAACCTTACTAAATGATAGCTCCTACACTCCACTATAATCAAATTAATCTCAAATTATTTTTAATAAATTATTAAATTAAATCACATGTGAACTCTCACAATATCACTTGACTTCTTTTTATTCTTGGAATTCATTAATTATTACTGCTGTTCCTTCAATATAGCTTATTATTGCAAAAATGACTAAATTATGTGATTTGCATGATCATGGTTTTAAATTATCAATCTCCCTGATTAATCATACATTGCGTTCAAGTAATCCTCATTGTATTTATTATTAATCAAAATTGCTTGAAAGTAAAAACTAATTGTATAATATTATTAATTTTATAGAAATATTTATGATTAGGATCTTTACTATCATTACTTATTTTTTATTTGTCTCCCAGAGCTTGCTAGATTTATTCTTATAAATATTAATAAAATGATTTCTAATTACTGCTCAAGATATTTTAATTGATAAAGTTAATAAAATTGTAGATTGTATCTTCATCTTGTGATTTTGACTTTGAAAATTTGACTTGATATTTCTGTTTGACTTCATCGATTTGCTTAGAAACCGTTTCCTTATTTTTATCATAAAAATTCTAGTAAACTAATGGCATAGTATCATTTTATAAAGATATATATACATAAAATTTATAAATATTTGTGCTACAAGTTTAATCAGCATCCTCAGCTTCTTACTGATGAAAAGCATTGATATTTGCTAGTTTACGCTTTGCATGAAACATGTTGAATTTGTGCATTTCTTGAAATTTATACAATATTGATAGTGCGTTGTCATCTTGAGTGACTTATAGATTACTTATTAACTTCAAAAAATCCTGCATACTAATAAGATTTAAAGAATGGATAAGATAATTGAAAATATAAATAAATAACAATATATCAATGAAAGATTTCCGGAGTCCCAAAAATTAATCGAAGTAATCTTCGGATTTAAATTTCAAAGCCATTTCTGATTCCTTGCATAAGCGCATTGGATCTTTGTCTAAAGTTTAGCCTAGACATAATCAACAACCTTTTAAATCCACTTTGGAAATCATCAAGCCTAGAGATAACGATAGATTCAATTTTTATATAGATTTTAAAGTTATATTTTTATATAAAGTTACCTAAGTTTGAATTAAACTCTGTAAAAATTTAATACTACTTATTATATGATAACAATTATAATATTTATCAATGATAGCTTGATATTTGACACCAGTTCACATAATTTACTAGGTGGCATGAATGGCAGCATCACACAAGCCAATTTTGGTTTTGGGTACAAATCTAAACATGAAGATGATATTGCAGATGTGAGAGTGGGGATTGAAGGTTTGACTAAATTTTAAACCGAATCAAGATTGAAACAGATTATTAACACATTAGATTCCTATAAAAATCACAAGCCGCTCATCAAGTAAGTTATTACTATTTCACACATTTTATTATCATAATTGGAATATAAGTCACAAATTAATATATAAATTCATAGGAACTACTCTACTTCAGGGAATTTAAGCTACAAGAAAGAGCCAATAAAGTTTAATAAGAAGAAATTTATTGAGAAACTAGAGAAATCCAAGAGTGAAAAATAAATACAAATATATTTAGAATAATAGAAATTATAGTAGTAAAGTTATTAAAATGCAAGCAGCAATAATTTTAATACTCTAAATTAAGATATCAGGAAAAGTCTCTCATATGTTTTATATTTAATTTAAATTATTATTAAAAATAGAGAGAGAGATACAAATTCCTATATAAAAAAGAAATAATACTTAACACTTTTTAAAAAAATACTATATTTTTAAGTCTGGTGCAAGCGCCTTTAACAAGCACTCATCACAGATCATAATAGAATTAACAAATTACTAATAAAACCAAGAAAAAAGTTAATTTTTCGCTATCTCCAATTAAAATATGTCACGACTAGTTTAAAATTAGAAAAAGGGTATCCTCGTAACTCAATCTGCATAATTTTTTATGCTGAAATTCTTTTTAAAAATTACCTTAAATAGTATTTTATGCAAAATTTCATTTTTTTATTATGAGATAATTCAAGAAAAGAAGAGCAACAAGAATTTAATGATCTGGAATTTTATAAATAACTACTGAAACGCTATGGCGAAGACTTAAGACAGGTGTTTCTGGGGTTTGATGCCAATCAAAACCCCAAAACCCCTTAATGAGGTTTATAAGTGCTTTGATTTGTAGGGAATTTGTTAGGGGTTGGGGTTATTAATTAAATGCGAGACAAAAATAGCTAGCTTTTGGGGTCTATTTATGATGAAGATAAATAGATTTAGTGTTTAAACTGCGTTATGGAGTTGATATATACAGTGAATAAATCAAACCAGTACTAAACTATAAGTCTATTGCTCTACTCATAAAGCGAAGTCCTTCAACTGTTCGTTCCCACTGTCTTATAGCACTATAATTAAAGAAATAGTAGCTAAATTCTTAGCCTAAGAGGTAGTCAAAGTTTCTATAGAAGCATATTGACTATCTTATTAATGATAAAACTTTGAAGTATTGGGCTCACTTCTCTTTAGACCAACGAGCTACTATGCTTCATCGCCAGTTCCCTGAGTTGAAGATCTCTGCTTAGTCTATAGCCAACATCTATAAACGAAATGGTATTTCTTACAAAGGTGTTAATCGTATCAAGAGAGTGATTGATTTCACTCTGCCATTTTACAACAATTACCTAAATTATATTTATAATTAAATGCAGAGAGCTATTACTAATAATATTAAGTTTATACATGCTGACGAGGCTGTGTTTACCTCCAACACTTTTATCTAGAAATCTTGGTATAAGAGGCATAGTAATATAGAAGTATATGACTAGAAAGTCAAGGTATAAACAATGGCAATTCTAGGAGGTATTAGCGAGGATGCTGGTTTAGAAACTTATGTTATTCATCCTCGCTCTATTAAGACAGAGCAGTATATTAAGTTCTTAGAGCAGCTGAGAGAGAAGTACCCTGAATAAGAGATTATACTATTCGTTGATAATCTTTCTGTTCATAAGACTAAAGAAACAAGGAAGAGTTATGAACAACTTAGAATAACGCCAGTGTTCAACGTACCTTACAGTCCATAGTTTAATGGAATTGAGTTCTACTGGGGTATATTAAAAGGCCATTACAAGAAACTGCTGCTATACCACTTGATGCATGACCTACCTATCGATACAGTAGACTTTATTAAAAGCTCAGCGAAGAGAGTAGATAATTTATTGGCTTAAAAGTGTGCTAAAGAAGGGAGAGTGAATGTATATAAATAAGTTTTGTAGTTAAGTTAATGAATATATAAGTCACATTTAAAATTCTTTAGAGGGAGCTGGCTTCTCTTTCTTTTCTTCTACTTCTTGCTTCCCTCCTCCTAAGTTTCTTCTCTTGCTGCCAGCTCCAGCATCTATATTCATTTACTCTGGAGGCTAAATATTTGAATAAAGTCTCTTGCTAACTTCATACTTTGTCTGCGACTTTCGCTCTCTATGAAGCTTGCTCTATTCCTTCATCAAGAAGATGCCAGTACCAGATTTTTCTAAAGAGTTAAGCTACAAATCTTACTTGAAATATAAGGGTGCTTCTGCAGCTCTGATAGCCAGCTCTCACTTATCTTGATCCCTTGTTTGTCCTTATCTTCTGAAGAGATGCTGTACCTTTTCTTATGAGATTCTTGAATAATTTCTTTCAAGTAATCACCTTTTATTGTTGCAAGTATGCCAAAGAAATAGTTTCTTTCAGGAAGTTTATTTGACAACTGCTTCTTAGTAGGCAGGTACAACGAAACCTCTGGGTCATTCATTGCATCATCATATAAATTAGTCACAGAGATTTCAGGATAGTTTGGAATCTCTGCAAACTTTACATCTTAAGTTTTTAATGCTTTCTTCTCTTCGCAGAGTATGGCTCTTAAAAATGAAATTTTAGTACCTTCCATCGTTGGCAGGAACAAACCAACTACATAATCAAGATTAGTTACTATGAGTTCATTACCTTGCTGCACCAGGTAGCGATGCAAATCCTCCTTGCTTCTAAATCTTTGAATCAATTCTTGTGCTTGCACTCTTTTCATTGCATCATTCATTGACTCCATCTTGTTTACAGATCTAAGAAATGATATTCAAATTTAAGTTTATTGATTTCAATTATATACCTCTGTAAAACTTACTATTAAATATGGGCATCCTATAGGAGGTCAACCTCTAAGAAGGATATGGAGAAGGTTTTGAGAACTGGTTTCAAACTTGAGAGATTGATATCAATTTCTACTGTTATAGTTCCATATTTTTAAATTTAAATTGGTACGTACTTAATTAGGAGCAGCTCCTAAAATGCTAGTACTTAATTAGGAGCATTAATTAAAGCTAGTACTTAATTAGGAGCACCCTAATTTTAATCATAAAATCACAAAATACCTCCTAAAGCAGTACGTACTTAATTAGGTGCACCTCCTAAATCGGTACGTACTATAATCAACTTATTATTGATAGTAAAAATGGTTACTTTCTCACCCATATTTAGAGCTGGTTCGTCTCTTAGTGCTCATTTATCTTCGCTAATACTCTAAGAACTTCCCTTGAAACTTGTAGGCTTGCAAAGCTCTCATATAAGCTCTCAGTTATAGAGGCAGTTTTATAATTTTAAATTCAAATTTAAATATGAGCGCTAACATTTTAAGAAAAACAACAGCACTTCCATAAAACTAAATGAGACTTACCTTTGGGAGCAATAAAAAGTGTGATAGCTGCGAGATGAACTCTCATAAGGAACTACCAGAGCTATCACTTGATGTCTCTGTTATTAAAATTGAAATTAATAATAGAAAATTAATGGCAAACAAGTGTGTGGGAGACAGAGAGGAGGAGAAAGGTATTAATGAAATTCCTATACAAACTGAAGAAGTTGAAGTCTATTTTTGTGAGTTATGTGAGAGAGATTTTGCTCATAAATCAAGCTGGTACAGACACATGAAGGAGCATAGAGAAGCAAAGCCCACTGTATACTTAAAGCATGATAAAATAGATGGAAAGTATGACTGCTTTGAGTGCCATAAGCAATACTCTCATACAAGAGACTTAAAGAAGCATCTATTAAAAGCTCACAAGAAAGATATAGAAGTTGAGAATCATGAAGTTGAGCTGAAGCTTCTAAACAAAAGAAAAGCGAGGGAATATTCTAAGGTCGTAGTACCTGAATAAGCTAGAGAGTTAGAGTACGTTAAGAAGGCACGCAACCAACTGACCTCTGAAATAACAAAAATTATGATCAAGATTCAATACAAGAAAATACCGGTTCTTGCTTAAATTGACCTAGACACTTCTCTTTAAAGCTACCTTATAATAGAAGACTCCTTTGATAAGAAAGTTATCAATGATCATCAATACGCATACAAGGTGTATCCCTTCAACTATCTCTTAAGTGATGATAAATATCAGATGGAGTTTACAAATGAGTATCAAGTACTCACTTAAGCTAAGTTTAAAGAGTGTAGTTACTTAATCAAGCTAGATGCTGTTCTTCTTGCCAAGGATCATGTGGCTCTCAGACTCCCACTCTATGAAATGACCCTCAGAGATTTTATTACTGATCAAAGGAATCATAAGTAACTTGCTTTGATAGCAACCTAAACCTTACAAGGCATAAAAGAGTTACATAAGTTAGGCTTTGTTCATAGAGATTTGAAGCCTGAGAATATTATGATAAACTTCTCACCTGTAAGAGTGGCAATTATTGACTTCAACAGAGCATTAAGGGTGGAAGTATCAAGGCTAGGAAGTGTTATGGGAACTCCAGGCTATTATCCTGAAAGAGAAGACTGGAGAGATGGAGATTATTAATGGGATGTGTGGGCTTTAGCAGCAATAATAATAGAGTGCGATATGCCTCGCAACGATTACTACTCTACTAGGTGTGAGAAAGATGCTAAGCAAAGAATCAAGTAATTTATAGACAAAACCAGAGTCTCTCAATCATTAAAATAAATGGCAGAATCAATAATATTAAAACCAAACTCTAGATCAGACATAATATTAGAGCAGATAGAGTTGTGGTTAAGTAAGATAAACTTCAGACCACTCCCACATGATCCTAAAGTGCATTTTGAGTGATTAAATTAAATAAATTTACTATAAATTTCACATTAAAACCTATTAATAACCCCAACCCCTAACAAATTCCCTACAAATCAAAGCACTTATAAACCTCATTAAGGGGTTTTGGGGTTTTGAATATTAACTTAAAATCAATTGGTAAAGATATAAGTAATAGCAAGAGCAATAGACATTTTTACAATGATTTAATAATTTAATCAAAAGGTTTCAGGGTTTGAATTATGTTTAAATTAAGGTGTTTTGGGGTTTCTTTCATAAAATTATAAGAAATTTCTACTTGATAAGAAACTTGAAATATATTATAAAGAAGGGAAAGTTCAATAATCATAACACAGACCTAGATGACTTTGAAGATCCATTCTAGTCAGATTAACTTGGATAGTTGCATAAGTAACTTGGGTTTAAAGAAGAAAAGAAAGATGATGAGGAGGCTTCAAATATGTTCATATAATTCATAAATTTGTTCAATTTCAATCAATAAATTAAGAATTTGATTGTAAAATATAAAGTCCTTATTTTTACCTAATTATTTTAAAAATAAATAAATAATAGGCCAATAAAATGCCCCGAGGTGCAATTATTCCTAAACAATTCAAAAGCATGTTGAAAAGATCAAACTCAATAATCTCTCTGTTCAAGAATGAAGATTTGCTCAGTGTGAATACTAATAACTCAAAGAAAAATGCGTTCTTATAATAAGAAAAGGATGATTAGGAGGATAGAATTAGTGTAGGCAAGAAATTGATTTAGCAACAGAAACTTTATCAATTTTACTTTAATTTCATTCATGATAAAAAGTATTTAAGTTTACTTCAATATGAATATAGGGGTAATTTGTAACTTTAAATATCTCAATTTAGTTTATAATCAAGAATAAATATACTATTAAACTTGAAATGATATACTTTGATAAGGATTTGAACCCAACGAAGCACAGACCTCAAGAGGAGTCGAATTGGATGGACGATTCGCATGACCCCACTCAGAGAAGCAGCAATGAATACACTTTGAAAGATTTGACTTAAAAAGGGGCAGATATCAAGAAAATATTTGCAGAAATTTGTCCAGAAAAGTTCAATAAAAAGAAGAAACTTATTGATAATTTAAAAAGTATGGACTACTTAAATTCTTTTATACTTATATTTCATTGATAAAATTTTGCAATTTAATATATATATATATATATATATAAAATTGATAGATATAGCAAGAACAGTAATAATTTGAATAGTAAAAACTTGACTCAATCACATCTGCAATAAATGCTTGATTCCACTGAAATTAATACAAACTCTTTACTGCAACGAAGTAAAACACTAATTGCTCTGGATGGAACTATAAATTAAAATATATCCTCAGTTTTACAATAAACCACAAATATTGTCAGAAATTATTAAAAAAACTACATAAATAACATTAAAATTCATTTATTATTAAGCAATAGCAAAATTTAGAAGGAAAAAATTGACAATTTGAATGATTTATTTAACAACAATAATAGTAACATAAATTTGCAAGATAACTAGCATATTCTACCATTAAAGAAGTCTAGTACATTGAAATAGCTGCCTTAACTAATTTATAATGGATTTTACCACTTTATATTAATAATTATAAGTTTTGTATATATAATATTTTATGATAAAATTAAATGGCAATATCAGCAGCAGCAATTAGATAAAAGAAAACAACAAGTAAAGAATCGTAGACGATGATGGAGAAGTGATGATCTAATTACGTAGATCTAATACAAAATTCTTAGATAATATTGGGAATTTAAAGCAACAGAAAAACACTAAATAATAGCATAAGTAATTAATTAAGGGTCAAATGAATAATAGTTAATAGATTATGATGACTTCAAGTGTCAATTAAAATCACATCAATCTTAATAACTTTATTATTTAATGAGTTAATTGATACTTGCATAAGTTCAATTATATCAATAATTATAAAGGAATTACTATTAAATAACTTAAAAACATTCTTAGTATTAAACTAATTTAAAAACTTTTAGCATTGCAAGATGATAAACTCTGGAAATCAAAGCAAAGACTCTATTAATAGCCCTTTTACTGAGAAATACATTTTAAACTACAAAATTAACAATCATAAGAAACTAAAATTTCCTCATAATTATTTTTTAATCTTAAATAGTAAACATAATTAGAAATTTCATATTTTGTATCTCTTTTCTCATAAATTTCAGTATTATTTTTACATTATTTTATATTTATCTGGCATGTTTTTATAAGAAACATGGAGCTCCACATGATACACCCTAAAACATTATAATGATTGGCGACTAGGAAGTCCGAGTTTAAGCAGAATTAGATCATGAATTAATGGTAAGAAAAAGAGAGCAAAGTCTGGCTGAACTATAGCACAAAGTAAGGGATTTCAAGTTACCAGATGAAGTCATTCCTCAGAGACCAGAAGTCACTCAAAATTATTATAAATAAAATATTAGTAATAATAATAAAAATAATAATATTATTCCACTTTTAGATTCAAAAATAATTTTCAATAAGAAATTGATTTATTACAATCTAAATATGGAGTATGTTAACCTAAATAATATGAATTTTTAACATCAGTCTTTCTACTATTTCTTTTAAGTCTTATTTTTAATTAAAATTAAATTTGTGTCATTAAAATCCTACTTCATTAACTACATATTCGAAAAACATAAACATCAGCTAAAAACATAAACCCCAAAAGTTTGTAATAATGTGAATAGAAAAAACCTAACTACCACTATTTTGACAATACTACAGTTAGAGAATGAGGTCAATTATTTAAAAATGAATGTTAGAAGTAAATATTAAAAATTAAGTAGAAATTTAAAATTATTTTTAAGTATTTTTTTAAATAATTTTATTCTTCTTTTATCGACAATTTTTAATTGATTTTATTTAGCATGACTATTGAATTTATTTAAAGGCTATGAATTTTCGACTGAGTCGAGCTTGGCTGATCCTGGGAGCCTTGACATTTTCAATGTTGTATGATGGTTCAACAGGTGAAACTTCATTTCTTTTAATAATTAAAGATAACAAAAAAGATTAATTTTTATACATTACCTTATAGTTACTATCTACTATCTCTCTATGAATTTTCTTCAATATTATTAGTAAAGTTAAGCAATATTTAACATTAACGAGGCTAATTTTAAGCACTGAAAATGAAAAATAGCGAACAGCAAGGTTTTGTGAAGGACATAAAAAAAACCATATAATTAGTGAGTTTAAAGTAAAAACAGATATTTAACAAGAAATTTCAGCATACAGTGAGAAAATCCAGCTTAAAGTTAATGGCTTGTAACTGGAAACTAAGGAATCATACACAAATTATGAATCTTTTTTTTAAAAAAAATCTTAGATACTATGAAAGAAGTTTAGGGATCTAAAGTTGGGCTTGAGTGTCAAATTTAAACTCTAAACATAAAAATAGAGGCTTAAGATAGCAGAATTAAGTAACTTAATGAATAATACACGAAACTGATGAATAAACCAAAGAATAAAAACGCAACAATAATGGAACTTCTAAATAGTATGAAGTCTAAGAGAGGAAATAGTGAATAAATTATAAAGAAAATCATTAAAAAGTTATTTAAATATAAATAAGTGCAAAGAATTTTCTCTTTAATGTATTGAAAAATTTACATTTAGGAGTTTTTTATTTTTATAATTTAATTTTAATTTAATTTAATAAACTAAATTTTTTATTAAGATTTAAATTATCTAATAAAAATAAAGTACCTATAAATTTTTAACTTGATAATATAAATTGAAATATTTTAAAATAATGTTAAAAATAAATATTAAATGAAATTATTAAATTCCAAATTTTAAAATGAGCAGAAGTTTCAATCGAAATAAATTAAATATATAGAGTATTTCTCAATAATTTCTCACATATTATTGAGGTATTTTTCTAGAAGAAAAGCAGTTGCTGGGTTAAATTTGCTTTGAACATCTACACTCAATAATATAGGTTTGCCTATAAAATGATAATAAGTATTAATATTTGTTCTTCTTATAAATCAAAGCTTTAAATTTATTTTATTTTTTTGACTGTTGCCTTTTTCCTTCTCTGCAAGTACGTTTCTGACGTCTTTAGCGAGATTTTTGCCAAGCTCCACTCCCCATTAGTCGAAGCTGTTGATGTCGTAGATGAAACCCTCAACTGCAACTCTGTGCTCATAGAGACCAAGTAGCTGGCCACAGGTGTATGCTGTTAACGAACCTGTGAATAGAATTGATAGAGATGGTCTGTCACCAGTGAATTATATAAAGCAAAGAATTAATAATAACATTTTGACTCTTTAGTACTACTTTCTTATACTTTAATAGTTCATAAACTCAGTCCTTATCAAATTATTACTGAAAAATGATTTAATTTGAGTGAAAAGCTTATGCTGTTGTAAATGCTCTGGTACTTTCTCTGCTTACAACTATTCAATAGTCTTGCCAAGTGCTAAGGCATCAGGTTAAGCAAAGAAATTGGACATCAATTCATTGTGATTGGAGACTGGGTGTCCCACAACGTGAGTGGGGGTTTGAGATTTAGCGAAGCCGATGAACTCAGCTGGGATCACTCGGCCTTGGTGCATCAATTAATAAAATGAGTGCTGGCCGTTGGTACCTGGCTCACCGAAAATAATTGGACCTGCTTCTACTACTGCATCATTAAAATCTTTATTTTGTAAGACTTTTGATGCTTAATAAATTAGTGTTTTATGAATGTTTTTACATATTCATCATTTAAATGAACATGAATACAATTAAAAAATTATCAATAAAATTTAAATTATAATAAAATAGCTTGAAATGTCAAAAGTGTAAGAATTAAAGCAAACAGATAAAACATAACCTCCTCCTCTTGCAGAGCAGAAGAAATAGTAATAAGAATTTTTATTTGGGCATTATTTCACTCCAGGTGGGCCACTCCCCGAAAACCTTGAACCTAATCAATTGACTGCCAAGTACTATTGTTTGTTATTATCATGTAATTATTTGTAAATAATTTTAATTTTGCCTGTAAAATTATCACAATCAAATTATTAATTAATGTTTCTAAATTTCTTACAATACTTGGAGTAGAATTTATTCCCCAACCTTGAGAAAGCTATGAACGTACTGTTGGAGACAATTGAATAAAACGGTGAATTCGAGAAGTACGTGGAGATGCTGGCTGAACGACAGGAAAAAGAGCAGAGAGACCTCCGAAGAAGAGAGCGAGACAGAAGAAAGCTACAACTGGGTGATGAGTATGAGACCAGTGGCAGTGAGGGAGATGAAGATGGTGACAGTGACGACGATGATGAAGATAGTGATGAGGATGAGTATGATGAGGAAGAAGCTGAGAGCAATAACAATTACACAGTGGAGGATATGGACTAATCATCACAGTCTCAATATAACCCTGATGCTACTTTAAACAGTCAGAAAAACTCGACTATCAATGCCAACCCAATCATAATTAATCAGACAATTTTCCCTAATTTTTTTGAAATTATTGGAGATATTTTCAATATGAAATCATAAAAAAATATTGTATAAAAATTAATGAATGAAAGGTAAAAAAAGTATTAGTCCAAGCAAGAAACAATAGGAATAAGATTTACTAATAAATATTGAAGATCAGTTTAATCCGTTGCGATTTTTAGCAATTACACTTAAGGATCTGTGTGAACAAAAGAAATCATTGTGAAAAAATACATTAATTATAGTATTTTTATTTCTTAAAATTTCCCTTTGATTCTCTGGAACTTATATAGTAAATTCATCTATAGAATTTATTTATAATATAAATTATAGTGTGAAATCTTTATAAAATTTATTAGAATTACTACAACTAATAAGAATCATTTCAAAATAGGGATATCATAAATCATATATGAAAATTGATGATGACTTTTGAATTGCCACTACTCATAATAGGTTTATCTCCATAGAAATCTCCAATAAATTCCTCATATTCTCTCTCCAGTCTACTCTCCTAGCCCTCTCTCAATTTAACTTACCTACCGATGCCTTTCTTAACTCCTTCAGAGAAATTCCCTTCATAAAATTCAATGACCACTGATTTATTTGAGTTTGTGTAAATTATTAGTTTACCTTGCCCGTGTTTTTTATTATTATTGAAATTACCAGAGTATTCAATATATCTTTCCTTTTTAGTTGTGGCTTAGTTATTATAAGTATCATGAATATTTTCATTTGAGTTATGGGAGTCAATAATTTTAGTACATTTATTATAGAATATGTCTAAGTTTATAACGCTTAATTAAAGTCAATAATAATAGTTGCTTTTTAAATTCCAAATCCATGTTTAGTATCATTCTAAAACATCCCCTCATATGATTGCTTTTCATCGTCATTAACTTCTAAACCATGTCCATTCCGCATACCAAAAGCCCAATTTCCGTAATAAATCGATCCATTAGTAAAGTAATACTTTCCCTTGCCATGAAACCTCCCATCTTTCCAGATACCTTGATATTTATCACCATTTTTATAAATCATTTAGCCCTACCCATTAATCACTCCATTTTCTATCTAACCGAAATAACGACCATTTTCGCTTTCAATTTCGCATAAGTCTCCATTTAGTATGTCATTTGTGAAATCCCCTCTCAAAGCGATCTGCCCATCAAGTTTTTATTGTATTCCTGTGCCGTGAAGTTTTGATTCTTTAAATACACCTGTTTTAACTTGGTCTTGCTCAGATAGGATACCTTAACCTTACATGAGATGGCCTTACCAGTATCCTGTGTATTCTCGTTGAGATAAATCTGGATAGTCTTTGTTATCTGGTGGCCAAATGTATGTACCATAATACTGCTGGTTATAATAATTATAATAGAGTACTGAAGCATTTGTATTCTTCCGATTTCTAGATCCCATTTTTTAAATAGGTGGGTATTTTTTATGAATTAATTATAGCCCTGAATGAACCATGAAATCTAGAACCATCTGCAAACTCAATCGTAGCCTGCCCTTCTTTCAAGTCATTTCTAAACTCGCCCTTATACATGCAAATGTTTTTCTAATCCAACTGACTTTTATTCTTTTAGTTTTAGTAATAGCCTATGTGGCCATACCCATGCCTGAGTCCTCTCAAGAATTCCCCCTCATACAGTTCTCCACTACTGAATTGCAACTTGCCCTTGCCATGTCTCTTCCTGGCTGCTCTGGGCCCTCTGTACCAACTTCCATCGCAATATCTGTATAAACTGTAGTTGTGGTAGCTTTAATTGTTTAAGGCAAAGCTGCCAACCAGCTAGGCTATGTGACTGCTATTGTCTACTGTGTCTTTGAAACACTTATATTAATCAGAAAGAGGTTTTATGTCTGGATCGTATAGTTCTCTTATTGAATTCTATAGGGATTTAAATAACTTGTCTTCTTTGATAAAGTTCAATAAAAAAGAAATATGGCTTATTATTTAAAATATTAATTTGTAATCAGTATCAATTTATCCAAGCAATAAATAATTATAATTTTTTTTTACTAATGAATAAATTTTATATATAAGTTAAGAAACCTCTCTCGATTAACATAAAAGACCTTAAATCTCATCATAGACCCTGGATCACTAGCCGGCAGAACCACCTCATCATTATCAATTAAATAATCGGCACATTCTTTCAAGACAAATGTCATAAATAACTTCCAATTTATTCTGTCTAGTATCTAGCTTGACAGATTTATGTGGTCTAATAGGAAAATTACTAAATTTTCCTCAAAAATGTCCCATCTGATATACTCATAGAGGTGTTTTTATTTTTGAGTGAGAATCTCAGACCAAAATTCCTAGGCTGATCTTTATAGATAATCTTGATACTTTTGATAATTAAATTAAGAATATTTACTTCCAAGAAAGAAATTATAGATTATACTTATATTTAAATAATTTCGAATACTTGGAAGTAATATAGTAACTAGGATCAACTTTATTAGTTTCTGCTATTTCACTCTGTTTTTTGGAAAACTGTCTCCTGCTCAATATACAATCACATACTTTTCTCAGCATATATTTAATTGCTTTATATAGCGTATATTGAACAAATCATAGTTTTTCACGATATATACATAAATTAAATATTTGTTTAAGCATCACATCAATGATACTTTACATTTGGAATACTTCAGTTTAATTATCAACGAAATCCCTGAGTTTAATATTCAATTTCTTGGCATCTTTGGTTAAATCGTAGGCATTCGTGGGTTTCAATCTATTTCTCATGTTATCATCAAAGTCTCTCTCTAACTCATCATCTTTGCTAATCTGGTTACTCTATGATAATCACTTTTGTAATTAATATAATATTCTAGTAAAATCACGCAAAAATAATTATATTTATTCCTGTTTTTTTTTAGAAAAATTATATATCAGCAAAAATATTATAAGAACTCAAATATATTATAGAGTGAGGTAGTTTTGTTGAGTTGATTATAATCATGATCTAATTACTTAAAGTGATATTTGAGTGCATTTTTCTATTATTGATCATAATCCTCCACTTATTGCTTTCTCTTGATGTAATCTTTCCTTTCTAAATCCTTTTTATACTGTTCTTGTTGTTTTAGGTTCTATATATATATTCATTAATATACGGGCTATATAAAAATTATTAATTATCATAGTAACATGAACAAAATTAAATTCTTGTATCTCTCAGTTGCTGAAAAAGGTTTGATTTGTTGTTAATTTATTATTCTATTTATATTTCTCTCTGTATTAGGCAATATACTGGTGTTATTTAATGCTCTATTGTTTTTACTTTAATAAGGATCTTCAATTGCAATTTCATATATACATATATAATCAATTTAGTGTGTTTTTGTTATTGAATAAATTATATACCTAACTCTAGGATATTTATATTTATAAAATGAGTGTATTATATTTCAGGAAGTAATATTTAACCCCTAACTGGAGTAGTAACAGCAGATCGATTAATTTTAAAGCTGTTTTCTCCCAGTTTATTATAATAACTAACTTTTGGGTCTTTCACGCCAATTTACTATAAATTATCGAAACCTGCTTTTATCAGCTATGTCCTCTCGTCTTTCTATAAATAATTTATCAATAAGAGCTATTTTTATTGAGATTTAACAAAAAAAGGAAAAGAAAAAAGTATAAACTTACTCTATGTTTGATATTAATTTCTTTGATGTTTAAGTTTGTGGCTTATTGCACATTTTCATAGGGGAAGTATTTCAATTGGGGGCCTTGGCTGTAGGGCATCCCGAGGTATGTATTTTACAGTTGAGCTTGATATTAATATGAATTTGTATTTTTGTTATTGATTATGTAGAAATTATAAAAACCTTATAATTCTAGAAACAACAAATAATTAAGTAAAATTTTCATAATTGTTATTGCAATATTTTAAGGATCAGGCAGTAAAGCATTATTATTACTATTTTACAGAATATTATTCATTAAAATCATTTTATAAGGTGAATTTTAGACTCTCTCACTATTATTAATATTTCCTCTCTAAAAAAGCTTATGTTTATCCATTTATTAAGCATTTTTCGTGATAAAATTTGTATTAATTTTTTTTATTGTTTCATTCGTTGAAAATTACTACTGATTTTGTTAATTATCTGGGTCAATTCTATCAAATCTATGTTATGATATATTAAGTGAATTGTTATAATAACTATGAGAATCTTTAAAATAATGATCTTTTAATACTGTTATAATAAAACTTACTCATTATTATGATGGATAATATTATAGATGTTTGGAGAAGATAATGTTTCACTCATTATTAGAAATTATTATAAATTTAATATTTTAAAGTAATTTTATACAATATATTTAAAGATTCTATAGATTTAACATTTTTATTTTCATTAATATATTAATCAAATTTGTGAAAGTGAAAGTATGAAGTGAATTGGGGAATGCTGAGCTAACTAATGAATAATTTGAGAAGAATATTTAAATATAAATATGATTCTTATTAAGTAATGACGTCTCAGATATCTTTGTGGCATAATATTCTTTGATGTTATATAAATATCTTCATTATCAGTAATAATAATCAAGTATTTTTATAAATTATATGTATTTGGGGAATAAGAATACTTGAGTGGAGAATATTTATATTTGAATATTTATATTGAATTATTAGACAAATAAGCTGTTGCTGTAGCTTAAGTCGCGTGCTCCTATACAATAATATATTTCATGAATCTGCTCTACCATTGTAAATGATATCGCAGGGGAAAGTAACTTGCATTTCATGGTAATTATTATGTTATTAAATCAAGAATACCCCAAAACCCCTATGAAATATAATATAATAATTATAGCATTTGCGACTATTCTTTTAGATGATCTCAGTTGGTTCCGTCAATTTTGTTCATTTGGTCTTGAGCTTGGTTTGCGTATTGAGCGGCCTTGAGGAGGTTTGCTGGGTCATTCATTAATATTAAACTCACTTTAATATTACTCTCAGATTTGGGAGAATTGAATTCTATATAAAGTTGAGAGACTATGCATTAATAATTAAAAAAATTAATAGTGATTGAGTTGCTTGGCTGCTTGGTCCTTGGCAGCTGAGGCAACATCGGAGGCAGATCCCTTGATCTCATCGATGAATGCTTGAATTGATGACTTGTGTTGCTTCAAGATTGGGCCTACGAGGTATTTGTAGATAGTCAAGGCTCCCTTGGTTTGTGGTGCCATCAAGAATCAATTTTTAAAAAATAAATAATACAATTTTATTCTCAAAATCACGACAGATATGAAGTCAAATTCAAGATCACTCTTATTTCATATAATAACATATACCAGGTATTATATGATTTAAAATGGACAATTATCTTCCAATTTTTTATAGTGAATACGAAGAAAGCTAATCTGATATAGAAGTAGAAGGGAATGAAGTTGAGAACAAATCCAGCGAATTCGTCGACGAGGTGGAAGAGACCGAAGATAGTCCAGTATGTCAACCATTCCTTGTCATCATCTTCTCCATTTGACTCAATCAAAACCCCAAAACCCTTTCAGTAGTTTGATTGAGTTTTTGATTGATAAAAGTAGACTATTAGTGCATTCTTAATTAGGGTTTTAATAGGGTTTATGTAGGGGTTTAATGTTTAAATATTAGTATTTTAAGTGAGTAAATGAGAGGTTTGGGGTCAGTTTATGACAGTGAGTATATAGATTTATTGTTTAAGTTGCGTTATGGATGTGATTAATACGGTGATCAACTCAGACCTATTCTTAATTATACATCAATAGCAAGGCTACTTCATAAATCTCCTGCAACTGTGAGGTCTCACTGTCTATTAGCATTGAATTTAAAGAGATAGCAGCTTAATTCTAAGCCTAAAAGACCTCGAAAATTTTAACAGCATCATATTGACTATCTTATTAATGATAAGACCCTTAAATACTGGGCTCATTTCTCTCTAGCCTAGAGGGCTGTGATGTTTCATCGCCAATTTCCTGAGCTTCACATATCTGCATAATCGATAGCTAACATATATAAAAAGAACGGAATATCTTACAAGACAGTCAATCGCATTAAGAGAGTGATTGACTTTAATGTTCCATTTTATAAGAATAATTTAAATTATATATTCGATTAAATGCAGAGGTCTTAAGAGCATAAAATAAAATTCATACATGCTGATGAGGCAGTATTTACATTCAATACCTTTATATCAAGGTCTTGGTACAAGAGGTATAGTAATATAGAAGTATATGATTAAAAGGTTAAGGTTTAAACTCATGCAATTCTTGGTGGAATAAGCGAAGATAATGGTCTCGAGACTTATGTTATCTACCCTCGCTCAATAAAGACCGAATAATACATAAAGTTCTTATTATAACTCAGAGATAAGTACGCCGACTAAGAGATTATTCTGTTTGTAGATAACTTATCTGTCCATTAAACTAAAGACTCAAGGAAGGAATATGAAAGGCTAAACATAACACCTGTATTTAATGTTCCTTACAGCC